>VSMD01015984.1:0-14975 GCA_008750895.1 Mirza zaza
GGATCTTACCAGAAGGTCTGCTTGGCTGTCTGGATGACATTTGCAGACATCTCCACATCTATGTAGTCATAGTGCAGAGCTCCCGGGTCGGTGGATGACCCTGTCTCAGCCAGTAAGATCCCAATCCACCTGCCCATGTCTTCAGAGGAAGACGCCTGTTGAAGTGGGGGAAAAAGTAGATTTTATTTAACTAAAGATAAAGAGCTTTATCTTTTAACTAAAGATAAAAATTTTCATAAATGTGTCAATAAAGAGACTGTATAATAGGAAAAGCAATAAACCATGAAGCACATAAGAATAAATGAGAAGGAAGATGCAGTCATTGCCTGAGTAATGGGGTTAACATAGCATTCGTACTAGGCCTTAATGCAGGAAGTTGCATATGATTATACCAAAGGTAATGAAAATCTGAGGTCCTAAAACGGCTTCCAATTATTTTGGTGGAAGGCAGTAGGGAGCAAGACATGAAAATCAATGGGATTAATTACATCCCAGCAAAAGAAAGTTGTTTAGAAAGCCTCATTAATTTGGCAACAAAATCTGGCCATAAAAAGGAGTACATTCCAACTGTTGCTGGCCTGCCTTGGAAACACAGTCAAGGTGTAGGCCCTCATTGGTCTAAACTTTGTTAACTTTCTTAACCAGTAGCCCCTAAATAGGCCTGAAATGGTAATTTTGTTTCTCTTGATTAGGTGGTATAAAAACTTAACTTGCTTGTATATCAATTGCTTTTCTATAGGTGTAACAATGTTTTTGTGCACACCACTCCTTAGAATGTTTGAAATTCCCTCCAATTTGATCTGCTTAATTTGCAAGTCTGCAATATATCTTTAAGATTATGTTCAATGAGGCTAGCCGTGGTGGCTCACATCTGTAATCCTAGCACTCTGAGAGGTCAAGGCAGGAGGATCATTTACCATCAGGAGTTCAAGACCAGCCTGAGCAAGAGCAAAAGTGAGACCCTGTCACTACTGAAAATAGAAAAAAAAAATTAGCCAGGCAACTAAAACCAGAAAAAATTAGCAGGGTGTTGTGGTGTGCACCTGTAGTCCCAGCTACTCGGGAGGCTGAGGAGGAGGATTGCTTGAGCCCTGGAGTTTGAGGTTGCTGTGAGCTAGGCTGATGCCATGGCACTCTAGCCCAGGTGACAGAGTAAGACTCTGTCTCAAAAATAAATAAATAAATATATATATATGTAGGTAATATTGAATAATCTCCTAATTTATTGGAATTGAATTTAAAACAATAAAAATTTTTTAAAAAGATTATGTTCATTAAATTTTTAACCCATCCTTACTAAGTGATTTAGAAAATCAGTTATATTTTTAATGGTATTGGAAATATCTAAATAAATTTAATTAATCAAATATGCAAATAATGGTTAAAGTTTATGGGAAACTAAGCTATCAAATTTATGAGTTAACTGAATGTAGAAGAAAAAATAAATTTTATTTTTATAAAAGTTTCTAATTTTTTTAAGATAGATCTGTAAATTGAGTTTACAGGCAAGAAAATTAGGTTTTGGAACTATAAGAAAATTACAAGAAAATTAGGTTTTGGAACTATAACCTTGACAGGTTGAACACTAATAAGCATATAAGTAAATATTCCACGTCACACATAAAAGCCTCTTGGCTAGTGATAATTTCCACATGCAAATCATTCCTAACCAGTACCAAATGAGATCATTAGGGTGAAGTGAAGGGATTCCAGTTCTGTGCCTTGCCCAGAGTAAGGATATAACCAATGTTTGCCCAATTAAGGCAAACTGATTTGAATACTCGGATTAAAATAAATCACAAATATGTGCTCTTCATAGGTCTTTTGTCCTTCCCAAAACAAAATCTACATTAAGAGTGAATCCATGATTAATTTTGTACCTATGTAACTATAACAATTTCATCAAAGCATTTTAAAAAGTATTTTAATACAATTAATATCTAAGATGTGATGATATTACTACACTAGAGTTTACTAATTGTTTTCTTCATAGTTCATTGTATGAGAAATTTCCCCATAGGGTTTTTAAAAACAATCCTGTGGTATCAGACTGGAAATGGAGGTGTAATGATCACATGGTTTTTAATATATAGATAAAGAATAAAGATAGATGTTTGTGCATATCTGTATGTATATATGTGCATGCACATGTGTATTTACACTTAAAGTATATGTCATATGTATAACATATAAACATGCATGATACATGCATGTGTATCATATGCACACACGCATATCTGTTTCTTGGGTTTGTGTGCTGAAAAGACCCAGAAGCGATGACGCCCGAGGAAGTGAACACACCAAGCACCCAGAGCACAGTGTCTAAATGCCATATTCCCCACTAGGAGGAGCCCGTGTGCTCTGGAGAAACGCCAGTGCTCGCTCCAGGTCTAGGGCAGGGAAAGGCACAAGATGAGCCTGGAGCTCCCTGTGCCACAACGTGAGGAAAGTAATCCAACTATGATGGAGACCACAATCTCTTTATTACAGGGATGCAGCAAAGGACACAAGAGCCATCTCAAAGGGTCTCCTACTGGCCAAATCTGTGATAAGTTGATCAAAATAAATCATGATAATAAAGGATTATAATCACTGACTAATACAATAATCTATGAATCTCCACTGATACACATACATATATGTAAATGAATGAATGAATTAATTAATTAAAGGGGAGGAGAAGAAAACTGTCCTCACAATAGTTGCCAGGAATAAATGCAGAAGGAATAACAGAATTAGAAAGTCGCCATTTAGCAACTGTTATTACAATGATTGTTTCAGGCAAGAGTTATTAATGGATGCCAAAATTATTGGGCAAAATCGTGAGTAATAACAGGATAGTTACATAGTCTCAAAGTATCTCCCCACATGATACTTATTAAAGATAAAGGGAAATGTAGTAAATTTACAGTGGGGAATTCTCACTCAAGGGATCCAAATTAACGTCACTAATGACACAAACTGACACTGTGCGCCTCCTAATACGACCCACCGAAAATCATGCTGCCACTTCCAAGGGCTCCTGCTAAGGAGTTCCACCCGATCCCAACATGGGGAGAAGCAGACATGCCCAGACCCAGGAACTCTCTGCAAAGTAACTGGTCTGCACCGTCCTAAGCGTCAATGTCATAAAACCAGACAGAGGAGGCGAAGGAGACTTGGCAGAGGAATGTAATACATAATCTGGACTTTCCTTCTGCTTATAAAGGGCACTGCTGGAATAACCGTGAAAATATGATGAAGATCTAGAATCAGATAATAGTACTATACGAATGTTAATTTCCTCATTTGGCAATTATTCCGTGGTTCTAATGAAGGGATGCCCTTGTTTTTAGCAAATACACACCAAATTATTTGGGGATAAAAGGACAACATATTTGCAAAAGGTTCTGAAAAACTTTATATATACATACATGTATACAGAGAGACAGAGACAGAGAGTGCATGTGTACACAAGTGATACCAAAAATGAAAAAATATTAATATTTGGTGAATATAGGTGAAAGGTACACAGGCATTCTTTGTACTATTCTTGCACCTTTTCTGTGATTCTGAAATTATCTCGAAACCAAAGTTAAAACGATCTTGGAAAAAGTACGGATCACATTACCACTTTATTGGCTGGCTCACTGCATTTCACTACTGATGAGGACAGAACTTCTTGCTTATATTGGAATGTTGTAGATTTTTTGTGTGTGTCATTTTAAGATCACACTTTTGCAACTGTAAAAACAGCTGTCCTACATGGAGTGACACAGGATAAACTTCCAGTTCCTGCTGTCATTCAGGAGACTTGAACCTACTCACTCTTCAGCATTCTCGAGAAATAAGCATCCTCCTCAGCAGTCTCAGTGTTTCGGAAGGTGCAGAAAACTACTATGTCCCTGAGAAGGCGTGAGGCAAACATCTGCTGTGCCCCTGGCAAAGGCAGGACAGGTGACTCCCTCACCTCTGCCCACCTCCCCTGTCCTGGGCTTCTCGGCCTGAGCATCCCTCCCAACCTCTTCCTCTTCATTCCCAGGTCTAGCGCGTGCCAGCTCGGGCCTCCCTTCCTTGCAACCCTCAGATCTAATGCCGAAGCTCTCACGGGAGACCTGTGCTGTCACATCACGAGTGTAGTTTCTTCATTTAAGTTTCAGCTTTCTCCCACTGACATCCACCCTGTGGTTTCCAGCCTGCACACGTGGTTGCCAGGTGCACTGAGTCTAGCCTGATGCTTGTGCTTTACAGAGGTGCGAAGAAGTCAAGAGGGAACAAAAGATCTGGTTGTGATCAAAGTCGCAGCAGGGCTAAGACGGGACCCTCTCTGCAAGATCACACTCAGTCCCCTGCCCTCCCTTTACCCCACACTACTAGGTTCTTGGGCCCTGCAGGAAGAAGTTATTGTTCATCTACGTTTTGTCCTAACAAAAAAAAAAAAAAGTGGTTTCTGTGAACACAGTCCCTGAAACAAACTCCTGTGTGTGAATCAAGATCTGCGAGGCTGCCTGCCTCCCTGCACAGCCTCCACTCTGGCAGCAGCCCCAGGCCCATTCTCCTCCGCTGACCAGGGTCAGGGTACAGCCATGCAGAATTTGGCTCTATATCCAAGTAATTTAGATCACACATCAGCCCGTTCCACCACATCCAATCTCACCTCATTTCTATTGACGATATAACATACACACACCCACGTGTATCTGAAATTCCATAACCTGACATTCGTACATACATGGATATATGGGTATGTGTGTATACATTTGCATCTTAATCATAAGAATGCCAAGTAGAGGATAAAGACAAAAGAAAAAAGGCCTGAATTAATATTGGGTAGAAAATAAGTTAATATAAGATGAAAAATAGAATTAAAAAACTTTCAAAAATGAAAGTTTTGAGTATGTAGCTATTAGTTTTCACTGTCATTTTCTGCTTTAGCGAATAATAAGTTCTATAGAAGCAGCCAAAAAAATAACAAAATGCATATAAAGTCACAGGTTCGTAAAAACCAAAGGTGCTTTTTTGGTCTCCGTGTAACCTGGCTCACTGGCCACTGTCAATGAGGAAATCAGCTTGTCGAAAAATGCCTGTTCCGACGGTAAAGAAGTCAAGAACGTTCCAAAGGAAACCATTCACCACCATTTCAAAGGCATCCAACAGTTAGGGGAAAAGAGTTTTATTGGAAATCTTAAAACAAGTTATTTTATGGGTGCTTTAAAAGAGCAATCTACTACATGGGATTGTAAATTTCATTTCTGTGCAAACACATATGAAGAGAAAGTGACACAAGGAGATAGACAATCCGACATGCACATTCGGTAAAAGCTGGCACTGTGCTGCCTGCAGCGTCAGTGTGTCTCAGAAAGAGGAACTGACGGAAGAAGAAAAGCATAAAGCAACAGAATTGGGCAGTGAAAGAAAAGGGAATGAATCCAAAAAAAGGTGCTATCAGGAATTTGTAAGGAATTTAGACAAAAGAGTCAGAATTTGGCTTTTGGAAGGAAAATCACCGTGTGCACCTCTGTGGAGTATGGCCAGCGGACAACACCGTACCTCCAACACTGCAACCTCCTGGCCATTGCGAAGCAGCCGGAACGTCAGCGGGTGTTTGGAGTCTAAGCCTGGGATCACCTCACAGCCACGGAGAGGGATGGAAACAATGTGGGTCTTCAGGTCCGTCCTGTCCTTGTGGAAAACAAGCTTGTTATCCTTCACTCTGCACCAGCGCTCCCGCCAGCGGTTGTTGGAGAGCACGTTCAGATAGCCTGCAGGGAGACAAATGTCACACCTTCAACCTCCTAAGACAGAAAAGGCACAGTGATGACGCTGAGGCGCTCACTGAAGAAGCCCAGGCAAGGGAGCATGTATAAAACAAATCCCACGCACAGCAAAGTGTTATTTTATTTTATGTTATTTTATTATTTTAGCATATTATGGGGGTACAAGTGTTAAGGTTACATATATTGCCCATGTCCCCCCTACCACCTCAAGTAAGAGCTTCAAGTGTGTCCATCCCCTAAATGTTGCACATCTTACTCGTTGTGGTTGTATATACCCATCCCCTCCTCCCCCCTCCCACTCTCCCGACACCCGATAAATGTTACTCCTATATGTCCACTTAGGTGTTGATCCGTTAATACCAATTTGCTGGTAAGTACATGTGGTGCTTGTTTTTCCATTCTTGGGATACTTCACTTAGTAGAATGGGTTCCAGCTCTATCCAGGAAAATACAAGAGGTGCTATATCACCATTGTTTCTTAAAGCTGAATAGTACTCCATGGTATACATATACCACATTTTATTAATCCACTCATGTATTGATGGGCATCTGGGTTGTTTCCACACCTTTGCGATTGTGAACTGTGCTACTATAAATATTCGAGTGCAGGTGTCCCATTTGTAGAGTGTCATTTGGGTAGATGCCCAGTAGTGGAATTGCTGGATCAAATGGTAGATCTACTTGTATCGCTTTGAGGTATCTCCATATTGCTTTCCACAGAGGTTGAACTAGTTTGCAGTCCCACCAGCAGTGTAGGAGTGTTCCTCTATCTCCGCATCCACGCCAGCATTTGTTGTTTGGGGACTTTTTGATTAAGGCCATTCTCACTGGAGTTAAGTGATATCTCATTGTGGTTTTGATTTGCATTTCCCTGATGACTAGAGATGTTGAACATTTTTTCATATGTTTGTTGGCCATTATTCTGTCTTCTTTTGAGAAGTTTCTGTTCATGTCCTTTGCCCATTTTTTGATGGGGTTATTTGATTTTTTTCTTGCTGATTTTCCTGAGTTCTAAATAGATTCTAGTTATTAGCCCTTTATCAGATGTGTAGCTTGCAAAAATTTTCTCCCATTCTGTGAGTTGTCTGTTTGCTCTCTTGACAGTTTCTTTGTGCACAAGCTTTTTAATTTGATCAGGTCCCATTTGTTTATTTTTGTTGCTGTTGTGATTGCCTTTGGGGTCTTCTTCATAAATTCTTTGCCTAGCCCAATGTCTACAAGGGTATTTCCAACATTTTCCTCTAGAATTCTAATAGTTTCACACCTAAGGTTCAAGTCTGTTACCCAGTGTGAGTTGATTTTTGTGAGAGGTGAAAGGTGTGGGTCTTGTTTCAGTCTTCTACATGTGGCTATCCAGTTTTCCCAGCACCATTTATTGAATAAGGATTCTCTTCCCCAGTGTATGCTTTTGTCTGCTTTGTCAAAGATTAGTTGGCTATATGAGGATGGTTTTATATCTGGGTTCTCTGTTCTGTTCCACTGGTCAATGTTCCTGTTCTTGTGTCAGTACCATGCTGTTTTAATGGCTATAACCTTGTAGTAGTATAGTTTGAAGTCTGGTAAATTGATACCTCCTATTTTGTTTTTATTGCCTAGGATTGGTTTTGCTATACGGGGTCTTCTCTGCTTCCATACAAAGCATAAAATTATTTTTTCTATATCTGTGAGAAATGATGATGGTATTTTGATAGGGATTGCATTGACTCTGTAGGTCACTTTGGGTAGTATAGACTTTTTAACAATGTTGATTCTGCTGACCCATAAGCATGGTATATTCTTCCATCTGTTTACGTCCTCTGCTATTTCCTTCTTCAGTGTTTCATAGTTCTCCCTGTAGAGGTCTGTTGCCTCCTTAGTTAAATATATTCCAAGGTATTTTATTTTCTTTGTTGCTATTTTGAAGGGAATTGAGTCTTTGATTTGGTTCTCACTTTTACTGATGTTAGCATATATGAATGCCTCTGATTTCTGTGTATTGATTTTGTATCCTGAGACTTTACCAAATTCATTTATCAATTCAAGGAGTCTCTTAGTTGAATCCTAGAGGTTTTCTAGATATAATATCATGTCATCAGCAAAGAGTGAGAGTTTGATCTCTTCTGCTCCCATTCGGACGCCCTTAATTCTGCTCTCTTGTCTGATTGCTGTAGCGAGGACCTCCAGCACTATGTTGAACAGAAGTGGAGATAGTGGGCAGCCTTGTCTTGTTCCAGTTCTAAGTGGGAATGCTTTCCATTTTTCCACATTCAGTATGATATTGGCTGTGGGTTTGTCATATGGCTTGTATCATTTTTAGGTAAGCCCCGTCTATGCCTATTTTGTTGCGTGTTCTTATCATAAAAGGGTGTTGAATTTTGTCAAATGCTTTCTCTGCATCTGTTGAGAGGATCATATGGTCTTTGTTTTTGCTTCTGTTTATATGGTGAATTACATTTATAGATTTCGTATGTTGAACCATCCCTGTATCCCTGGGATGAAGCCCACTTGGTTGTGATGAATTATTTTCTTGACGAGCACCTGGATTCGATTGGCTAGGATTTTGTTGAGAATTTGTACATCTATATTCATAAGGGATATTGGTCTATAGTTTTCTTTTTTTGTTGCATCCTTTCCTGGTTTTGGCATCAGGGTTATATTCGCTTCATAAAATGTGTTGGGGAGGTTTCCATCCTTCTCAATGTTGTGGAATAATTTCTGCAGGATAGGCACCAGTTCTTCTTTGTAGGTATGGTAAAATTCGGGAGTGAAACCATCTGGTCCAGGACTTTTCTTTTTAGGAAGGTTTTTTATTGCTGTTTCAATTTCAGTACTTGATGTTGGTCTGTTCAGGACTTCTATTTCTTCCTGGTTGAGCCTAGGGAAGCTGTGAGTTTCTAAGAAATTGTCCATTTCCTCCAGATTTTTCCAGTTTCTGTGCATAGAGGTTTTTGTAGTATTCATAAATTATATCTTGTATCTCTGTGGCATCAGTTGTAATTTCTCCTTTATTGTTCCTGATGGAGCTTATTAGAGATTTTTCTTTTCTGCTTTTCGTTAGTCTAGCTAATGGTGTGTCAATTTTGTTTATTTTTTCAAAGAACCAACTTTTTGTTTTATTAATCATCTGTATAGTTTCCCTGTTGTCTATTTCGTTTAGTTCTGATTTGATCTTAATGATTTTGCTTCTTCTGCTGGGTTTGGGGTTGGTCTGTTCTTCTTTTCCAGCTCTTTGAGACGATTCATTAGGTTGTCTATTTGTGATCTTTTCAACTTTTGGATATAGGCATTTATGGAAATAAACTTTCCTCTCAGGACTGCTTTAGCTGTGTCCCACAGGTTTTGGTAACTTGTGTCACCTTTGTCATTTAGTTCAAAGAATCTTTTGATTTCCATCTTGATTTCCTCGTTTATGAAGTGATCATTCAACAGAAGGTTGTTTAGTTTCCATGACTTTGTGTAGAAATGAGAACTTCTGTTAGGATTGATTTCTACATTTATTCCATTGTGGTCTGAAAAGATACATGGTATAATTTCTATTTTTTTAAATTGTTTGAGACGTGCTTTGTGTCCTAGGATATGGTCAATCTTAGAGAACAACCCATGAGCTGATGAGAAGAACATATATTCAGTGGTTTGGGGGTAGAATGTCCTGTAAATGTTGGTCAGGCCCATTTGTTCTAGAGTTCTGTTTAAGTCCATTATTTCTTTTTTGATTTTCTGTTTGGAGGATCTGTCCTGTGTACAGCAAAGTTTTAAATGCAAATTCACATAAACAAGAAGAGCCACTACTGCAATATAATGTCCAAACAAGTTTTGGGGGCTTTCATAACAGAACATAGACCATACTCAGAACCTCCTAATTTAGCATGTGCTAAGAACAAATACCTAACGTTGATGTGGGAATCTGGAATTCACACACAGAATGTGAAGTCACTAAGTCATCCAGTCTTGGATGGCCAGAGGGAAAGGGGTGCATGACAGCTGCCTTTGAACAACTGGAGAAGGATTTAGTTTTATTTTGAGTAGCTACAAATGATACAAGTAGGGCAAAAGCCACAGCAAGGCAGATTTTGGCTTACTGTAAAAAAAAAAAACTATCTAAAAATGAAAACTTTGCAAGAAATAGGTGGCCTTGAGACATGATAAGTTCCCCGATGCTGGAAGCATTGGAAGGTCCTTGGGATGGGATTCCTCGCCGTAGGCTGCAGATGCACCCAGTGGCTTTTCTGTCCCTGAAACGTCTGACTGGCGAAGCTGGCTCACATGAAATTTAAACTCGAGTCTGAAAGTATGTGAAATTTTGTTATTCGTACCTCTGGTATGGTATGATATCTTCAGTATATCACAGATAGACAGATAGCTTACATGTGAGGGACTTACAGGGAAGAATTATTATCTTCATTTTTTAAAAAAGATATCTCCTCAAACACAGGAAATGTACAATTTTCAGTTGTTATAAATACAAAATGCATGTTTCTAGAAATAACAAGGCATGAAAAGTAGATATCACAGGGTGGCTGTAACTTCCAACCACTCTATCATGCTAGTAAATTACTGACTCTCCTTTAAGATTTAGAAAGTGAGTTAAATAGCATATAAAGTATTGACTAGCCAGCTAAAAAGAAATAAAACAAGGATTCCTGACTTAAGTCATTCAGCTACTAGTTCAATTCATGCATGTACACATGTCTACACGCGCACACACACACATACCCCCCTGGCTTAAAAATGTTAAGAAACAAAACAAAATGTACCCTTTCCAATTTTGATTTTTAAAAATGTCTTTCAAAAAGGGTATTATAAGAAGATTTCTACTTCTTTTATTGTTCTAAGTATTTTAAACCTTATCAGCAATGGATAAACACTATAAACACACACACACAAAAAGAAGTATGTTCAGGACCCGGAATAATGCTTTATATTATATATTACTTACATTTGCTCAATGAATTTACTAGGTACACACTTATGAAGTTTAAATTCTCATCTGGCTGAATGTGACATCATTTCCAGCAACACACACTAAGCAAAAGCACACACTGCTTCTCCTGGAACTAGCGCTTGCACCGGGGCTTCAGTCTCTGTATTTGTGAGATAACAGAGAAGCCAGCCTGTTGGCTCACAGGCCTGTGGCTTGGCTGCCCTCTTGTGTTCAGAGAACAAGTTAAACTGGATGGAAGCCCCTAATTATTCTGTACATTTGCAGGGGGGTGAGAGGTGGGGGGAAGGGAAGAGGCTCCAGAATCAAAGCTGGAAAGTGTCTCAGGGGGTTCACTTTATAAAGGAGAAAGTTCACCCCCAGATACGCGAAGTGTCTTGTCAAAGGCCACAAACAAAGCTAGACCTAAAGCCCTTTGGGAGTTAAAGATGGCAGAGAAAGAGTGTTGCTGTGAGTACAGCTGTGGGCACCACTGTGGGCCTCGCACTATGATTTTCATCCTGTAAAATGCTATTTGTAAACAGTAGTTCTGATATATTTATTTGTTAAAAAAGAAAAAAGAAAGCTCTACTTAAAAACATAGAGTTAACTATAATATCTGACCATCTAAGCAATGGCTATTAGAACTATGTGCTACCGTGTTTCCCCAAAAATAAGACAGGGTCTTATATTTATTTTTCCTCAAGAAGACACCCTAGGGCTTATTTTCTGGGGATGTGTTATTTTTTTAAAGTACGGTACAAAAATCTACATTTATTCAAATATAGTTAAGTCATCTTCTTCTGGAACATCATCATTAACTCTCCAAACCCCGAATTCCATCCTGAATTTCTTGCGACTCTATTTCCTCTAGAACCATTGGCCCCAATCTCTCATGTCAAGCAATAGAGCTCTCATGGGGCAGATGAGAAGGGCTGCTCATCTTCTTTACTGCTCCGCGACGAAATGCATGGGTTGTGCAGATACACTGCGTAGCCATGCCCATCACTAGGTCTTATTTTCATGGCAGGGCTTATATTGTGCAAATGCTTAGAAATTCTGCTAGGGCTTTTTTATAGGTAGGTCTTATTTTCAGGGAAACATGGTATCTATAACTCTGATGCCATCTATAAGTAATCAATCATGCTGAAAGCCTATTTTTGTGGACTTTTATACAATTACTGCCAACTACATCAATCCTAAGAATTTTATGAGCATGAGTTGACAAACGTCATGGTACAATGAAAAGGAAATGAAAGGCAAGAAATCCTCTCCAGTAACTTAATCATAAGGTTAGCATGCCCAGAAACGATTTCTAAAAGGAAGCAGTAAGCAGTAGGGTGTGTCAGACATCACACTCAGAGCAGCCAGCGGGAAATGGCAGGTGATCTGGCACGGTCAGGGCCAAGGTGTCCCTCCGCTGGGCCTGGAGAAGACCAAGAAGCAGAAGAAACTGAGACCTGAAACCGCAGTGACCTCAAAGACAGAGAAGGCTGGACACCAGCCGTAGGAGCCGGGCCTCGATGCAAAAGACAACATGGAATGGTGACGGGGGAAGCGACAGGCTAACGTGTGGATTCAGGAATTTAAGCGGTAAGTAGGAGGCCCGATGGCATCTCTGCCTTCTCAATAAACACTGACAACACGCTTTATGAATTCCACATGGCCTGCTGCTCTCAGTGCTCACCCCGTGGGCACAGCTGTCTCCCGTGCGTGGTCTCGCACACGGGGGGCTGCAGTTCCTGAGTGTGCGCCAACCAAATGCAGGATACAGTCCTAAAGTGGGGCAAAGACTCGCACGGTATTTTCTTCCCTGGCAGAATCTGGCCCCAAGTCACGAGGTGCTATGAATTTCTTGACATTTCAGCCATAAAAGGAATTATTACATTAGATAGATTCACATTTTATTTAGAGTGTGACTTCATATGAAAATATCATAATTTAACACCTTTCAAAACATCTTTACTATATCACAGATAGACGGATAGCTACATGTGAGGGACTTACAGGGAAGAATTATTATCTTCATTTTTTAAAAAGGGTATCTCAATTCATCCAGGATCTTTACCCAGGATAACAGACCTGTTTTCATCAACAGCCATCCCCACAGTCACATGTCCACGCGTGGCAACTGGCCTCCCTGCAGTCCACTGCCCCCGACTTTCACAAAAGGGCCCAGTGTTCCCACTCTCTGGGTGGAGGACACAGACAGGCCGAGCAGGAAAAGACAGACGACCTCGTCTGAGGAATCTAGGGTCAGAGGGGGTCCTCCATGTCCCCCAATATACTCCCTGTCCAACACAGCCTAGTCTAGCCGATGAAATCAGCACTGGCCTGGACCTCAAGTCATCCCCACATCTGCCAGCAGGTGGTGCCAGAGCACAGCAGGGCCAGGTGGGAATGGACCCTGGCCCAGGGCTGCAGCACGCAAAGGTCATGTCACAGGCCACCTAGGGCACCCAGTGACCTGCCCAGCGAGGCAGCTCCATATACATCTGAATTTTTATTTTGAATCCCACTACCTGTATCAGGGGAGGGTGTTACTGTATCTCAAAAATTTGGGAATTTCAGTTTAATGTTTGGAACTTGTTTCTGCCCCAAATTATCAAGCGGGAACCCTGTTTCTTACAACACTGTGGCAAGAGTGCACAAGGCGGTTCCATTAGAACTACAAAATTAACTTTATAGGCCTAGAATTAAACAAACAAACAAAAAATGCAGACGGAGGGGGAACAGATATAAACCCTCTGTCAGCTGTTCTGGATCTCTGGCGTCTCCAGTCTTGGTGCCAGGTGGCTCTTGGCAGCCGTGGAAGAGCAGGCAGGGGCAGCCTCTTAGAAGAGCGGCCAAGTTTCCATGTATTTGTTCTCTTTAGAAAGGGAAATGACAGTGTCTGCCCGAGAGGCTGCTGAGCATTGGTTACATGTGGCCAAGACGCTCAACACTTGTGAGGGGCATTTTATCCCAATGGAATGTTAGTTATGTCTTAGCAAGGATTTGTTTATGATCACCTAAGAAGAGAGGGCCTGCACAAGGGCATCCAAGCAGCAGTATTTGGAGATGCCACATGTCAAGATGCTGGCAGCAGCTGGGTCACGGCCCTGCCAACGCCAAACACCCCCCTTGCCATCCTGCAATGTGTCCTCTATTTGACACAGGGGCCAAAGCGCTTGTACACCAATACCCCCAACATGGAAGCCCTGGTACTAAGAATGCTGTCCTCCCCTAGGTCAAACATCATCCGAAGTTTTGTGAAGGTGAATTGTGACACAAAGTGGGAAGTATATAATTTCCCGTATGTCTACTAAAAAATCCTGTCATTGAAAGCTTCATAAAGTCACCAAACATTACAGCTGGAAGGGACCTAGAAATATCCAGTAGATCCTTCGGACTCAGCTCAGGCTACTCAAACTCCACAAAGCCCTGTCCTGGCACTTCGGGATCATTCCTTTTCCCCCACTTCCTTATTTATCATCAACTCATCTGACGTGTTTCTGTTGCCTTGGGTAGGTCTGGTATACATAGGGTTTGGTTTTATTTTTTTAAATAAAAAGCATGCCAGATTAACAAATGGATAACAGTGACCATTTACTGAATATAAATTATGGGCTAGGAAAGTAATAGAGACCCGCCCAGAAGATGGCGGATGAGAAACACCGCCAGACAGAGTGTCTCTGAAGAAAAGACAGATTCTAGCAGAAATTAGAAGAAATAAGCAAGAAGACGAGCCTACATCGGATGAGGGTCGGCAGGAGGAGTACCTGAGACCACAGGAGACTCCACGGGAGGAGGTCTTGGAGGAGAACTGGAAGCTGGGACCCCTGGAGCAGCCCGGAAACCAGCGGGAAGGGTAGGTGGATCTGCCGTTTCCCCTCCCTTGCATCCCGGACTGCTGGTGGCCTCCACCCCAGCAAGCGGAGGGACCTGCGGACACCAGCCCAGCGACGGCCGCCGCCAGTGAGCGGTAAGCCAGTAGCGGACACAGCACCAGGCTCCCAACTCCCTCAGGGCACCTCCGTGTGCACAGACCCGAGCCATATTGCCTCCTCCTCCCCTCCCCCGACCCTACCCGCGGCTGCCCAGAGAGACAGAGAGACAATATAGCCACCAGCTGGAGGCACCTCCAGGGAACGGGACCTTCCCTTTTGGGGCCCTACAGCTGACTAAGGGGAACTCAGACTGTGAGCTCTCTGCCCGCCAGCCCTCCCAGGTGCTGCTGGCACGGTGATCCCAGGAGAACGGGGCAGAGCCTGAGGTTGAGAGACATAGACCTAGCTTGGGCTCCCTGTGGGTGAATTGGGACAGGCACTCATCTCCCTGGT
>VSMD01015988.1:0-32724 GCA_008750895.1 Mirza zaza
TTTTTTTTTTTTTTTTTTTTTTTTTGAGACAGAGCCTCACTGTTGCCCGGGCTAGAGTGCCGTGGCGTCAGCCTAGCTCACAGCAACCTCAAACTCCTGGGCTCAAGTGATCCTCCTGCCTCAGCCTCCCTAGTAGCTGGGACTACAGGCATGCACCACCATGTCCAGCTAATTTTTTCTATATATATATATTAGCTGGCCAATTGATTTCTTTCTATTTATAGTAGAGATGGGGTCTCACTCTTGCTCAGGCCGGTCTCAAACTCCTGAGCTCCAATGATCCTCCCCCCTCGGCCTCCCAGAGTGTTAGGATTACAGGCGTGAGCCACCACGCCTGGCCAAAATGAGATCTCTTAAGGAGGTGGTGGGCACACACAGGGTGGGGGTGGGAGTTTGAGGACGAATTTTAGCAACAGGACAATTTTCTGGAGGGGCCCGCATGTGCATGTGGGTGGGGCACGCGGGGCTGTGCCCGAGCACGTGGGGCTGTGCCCGAGCCCGTGTTCTCAGCGTTCCTCCCTCCACATTCCCCGACTCCCCAGGCACAGGAACTCTGTAATCACATCCAGCCCAGCCCGGGACTGTAACCAAACACAGCACCCCCCACCCCTGGCAACCTCTTTGTTTGATCTTCTCCCTGGAGACACAGGTCACCAGGAAGACAAGGGGAGGGGGCAAACTGCAGGGAGTGTGTGGGGAGCTTCCTTTGAACTGGCTTTTAATTCAGAAACTGAAAACAAGATGCTATTTCCCAAGGCCTCCTGAGTTACTGCTGCCCTGCGTTAAAGGAGCTCTGTCACCGAATGCCAGGGCAGGGGCCACCCTGGGGGTCACTTGTCCAGCCCACTTGGTTTACAGAGCCCAGAAAGGGACAGTGACTACTGTGATGTCGCACAGCAGAGAGGGGCTGCTTTGTTCCCGGTAGCTACTCATGGAGAATGATTTCAGAAGTCCAGGGAAGAGCCTTCCCCGCCAGTTTCTCAATGACACTTAAACTGTCTTGCCTGGGACGTAGCCTTCTATTGCACCATCAGAGAGCCCAGCCTAACAAGCAAAAGCACCAGGGAGGCAGTACGGTGATGGAGACTCATTTATGCTAGCGTGTAGATGACTGATACCACCGTCTTTGACACCAAGAGTTTTAAGTAGAGGGCAGAGGAGAGGAGGTCAGAAGGGTGCTGGATCCTGCAAGGGCAAGAGGTGACTGGGGCTTAGCCTAGAGAAAGGAGGGCACAGGGCTGGGAGGCTTTAGGCACCAAAGAGAAATTTAATACCAGCTCTGTGGGCCCCAGCTCCTGTGCCTGATTTTCTCTTTCCTCTGGAATGGAAGCCGTGAGATTTCTAAAGTGTCAAGTCACTATTTGAGTCTAATCCTGTTGACTTCTAGAGAGAATGTGTTTTAGATTTATTTTCAAACTGCATTTCAAGGTATCAGCAGGGTCATTTATTTTAGCCACCCAGGTCTGGTGGCTGCCTCGGCTCCTGTACAGCAATACTTCCTTCCTCCAGCCCTGTGGGAAATGAGGCATTTCTTCGGGTGAGGTTTTTGTTTTGTCCTATTTTGTTTTTTAATAATTTAAGCTCCTTGTTTTATGTATCTAATCTCTTTGTATTTTCAATATGAAAGTAGTTTTAAGGGGCATTTTACATTCCCTGAGTATATTGTAATTGTTTATAATTTAAATTTAATTTAATCTTTTTCTTTCTTTAGTGTTTTAATTACTTAAGAAATACATACTCATTGCAAAAGATTCAAAGAATAGAAATGTATATGAAGTAAAAAGTAAACATCACTTTGTCACTTTCAACTGCTAAAGGTAGGTGCTTTAGCACCTTGATGTATTTTTTCTTTTTTAAGCAAAAAAGGGATTATATACTACATCAACAGGTCCGTGAATTCCTAAAGATCACTGACACCATTTCAAAGGTCCACAAGGTCAAAGTTATTTTTGTAATAAAACCAGAACATCATTGCTTTTTTCCATAGTGTTGACATTTGCACTCATGTTGCAAAAAGCAAAAGTGGGTAAAAGTATTGGCGCCTTAGATCAATTAGTAGCACCAAACTGTGCTAGTGGACATGGTATCCTTCACCACTACACTGAGAGGAACACAAATGCCAGTTTCCCTAAGAATGCCCTTAATGAAGCAGTAAAAATGATTAATTTTATTACATTTCAACCCTGGAGTACCTGTCTTTTTAAGATTTTGTATAACGAGCCAGACACGGTGGCTCAGCATGTCAGGAGGCTGAAGTGGGAGGATCACTTGAAGCCAGGAATTTGATACCAGCCTGAGCAACATAGCAAGTCCCTGTCTCTATGCAAAATTTTAAAAATATTATCTGGGTGTGGTTGCATGCCTGTATTCCCAGCTACTAGGAAGGCTGAGGCAGTGAGGCAGCAGGATCACTTGAGCCTAGGAGTTAGAGGCTTCAGTGAGCTATGATCGTGCCACTGCACTCCAGCCAGGGCAACGGAGTGAGACCCTGCATACAAAAAAAAAAAAAAAAAAGATTCTGTGTAATGAGACGAGAAGTATGCGAGGGCACTTGCGCTGCATTCCAAACCACAATGATCATGTGAGGAGAAGCTCTTGGGTATGTGTTTGAGTTGCAACCTGAATTCACTGTTTTCTTTTTTTTAATGGAACATTATTTTTATTTGGAATAATGACTGACAAACTACAGTTGTTCAGATTTGGGAATTTTTCAGACATCTTCTCAAAAATGAATGAAATGGACCTGTCACTTCAAGGAAAACCAGCAATATTTATTACTAATGGTGAAGTTCAAACTTTCAAGCAAAAATCAGAATTTTCAAAGACATGTATTTGCCAGTGTGAGCTGGACAGCTTCCCAATACTTAAAGACTTTAGTGATGAGATTGGTGGTGATACTAACAAATGTGATTTTTTTACATTGTTAATAAATGTGTTAATATTAGTACTATCTATATAACTCAGTGAACCAACAGTTTTCCAACACCAATGAATAATGTTATAAAATCATGCAAAGGTAGAAGATTCATTCAAAATGGAAGATAAACCAATAGATTTTAATATAACAGAGTTAGAATAGCTCATTGATACAGTTTAGAATCTGCACTGCGGCCAACCTTTGAGAAACTACCAGTTGTCCAATTTTACTAAACAAAAAAAAGAATATCCACAATAATCTGAAAAGAGTATTAAAATAATCCTCCTTTTCCAACTATATATCTATGTGTAGCCAGATTTTCTTCACGTACTTCAACCAAAACAACATATCGCAACAGACTGAATGCAGAAGCAGATAAGAGAATCCAGCTGTCTTCTATTGAGCCAGATATTAAAACACATTTGCAAAAGGTGTGACACAATGCCAGTTTTCTCTCTAAATTATGGTTTGATAGAGTTAACTTTCTTAAAAAGGATGTGATTTATGGTAACATGCAAGGAGTTTATTACTGTTATTTTATATAAATTAATAAATACATTTTTGCAAATGTCTTAGGCTTACTTTCTAATGCAGTAACTACTGACAGGCGTGACCTGCATAACAAAAGCTCTTTGGGATCCTCAATCCTTTATAAGAGTACAAAAGGGTCCTGAGACTAAAAAGCTTGAGAGCTGCTGCTCTACACATTATTCCATACCTGGTCATTACTACCTGCCAGTAAATATAACTAGCTCACTCTTTGTAGCTATTGCATGTGTTTTTAAAAAATTTACTTAGCCATTTTCCTATTCATAGACATTTAGATTGCTTATAATTTTTTCATCATTTTTATAATGTACAATGAGAATCTTTTGTGCTTATATTTTATGAACTTTTGTAAGTATTTATGTAGGACAAATTGCTAGAAGTAGAACTACTGAATCAAAGACTATATATATGTTAAAACTTAATAGATACTTTCAAATTATATTCTAAAAAGAATATATCATTGTAAAATTCTATCAAAAATGTATAAAAGTACCCATTTTCCTGTCTTTTTTTTTTGAGACAGAGTCTTATTTTGTTGCTCTCGCTAGAGTGCCGTGGTGTCAGCCTAGCTCACAGCAACCTCAAACTCCTGACCTTAAGCAATCCTCCTGCCTCAGCCTCCTGAGTAGCTGGGACTACAGGCATGAGCCACCATGCCCAGCTATTTTTTTCTATATATTTTTAGTTGTGCAGCTAATTTCTTTCTACTTTTGGTAGAGACGGGATCTCACTCTTACTCAGGCTGGTCTTGAACTCCTGGCCTTGAGTGATCCTCCCCTCCTTGGCTTCCCAGAATGCTAGGATTACAGCCATGAGCCACCACTCCCAGCCCCCTGTCTTCTTTTTTCCCTTTCTTCTCCAATCAAGTATTTGATGACTATTTTTTCTCTTCTTTTTATGATTTTTTGTCTCAAAAAACATTAGAGTGGGCTCACATTGAAAGTCAGAAATATAGATAAACTAACAAAAGTCAGGTAAGAGGTTGAGGGGAAAATACAAGTTCCCCACCACTGGCTTTTGAGGTGTTTAACAGAACTTGTGCAGGTTTTTTTTTTTTTAATTTAGTGATATAGATCAAAACAAAGAAGCTGAGAGCAACACAAAGCACAAAGGGTATTCTTAAGTAGCTCCTTTTGCGTAGAGGGTCATAAGTCTTAAGTCCAGTTGGAACCGTTTTAAGCTGCCTTAGTTGCCTTAGACCCCTTTAGTCAATTGTAATACTGAAGTCCCCACCTAATGGGCAGTACTGTGCATGCTTACACTGTGTTGTATGTAAATACACAATGCTGCAGAGGGAGAGCCAGCTCTGCATGCCTTGCCAGGAAGAAATTCAAGCCTCCACACACAGACAGGCAGTGCGGATCTTACTCTCTGAACTGCAGCAGGCAGGACTGAGTGCCTAGAGGATGGATCCCTGTTTGACTAGGAATGAGAGCCCCGAGTAAGTAGCCTCTAATAATAACTCATCTAACTCGCCCAGCTGGATTGGTCTGGGTCATTTCGTTGGTCTCTTGGCACCATCTCAGTTTGGAGGGAGGTTTTTCTACACCATCCAGGGAATTTTTCCAAAACAGGGGTAGGATTGGATGGGGGTGGGAAGATGTGGAGATGGGGTTGGGGGTTATATTAAAAATCTAGACAAATGGAAGATACTGTAGCCAACTACAACATTTAGCTCTGTGCTTCCAGGCAACCAAGGCAAAAAGAAGCCTGGTGATTTACATACCTAGTCCTGTCTAACAGCAGAAAGCCAATGAGCACAGAGAGAGTTTTTTAACATTCATATGCTGACTATGTTCTCACATGGATTTTTTTCTTTTTAAAATTTTATTTTATCTTGGTTTATTTTATTTTACTGAGAAGACAATATATTTGTATGGTTAAAATATCTAAATAATATGAAAAAACAAAAGTTGGCACAGATTTGGAGAATTTGGAACCTTGTACACTGTTGGTGGGGTTGTTGGTAAAATTGCTATGGAAAACAGAGTGGAGGTTTCTCAAAAAATTAAAAATAGAACTATCATATGATTCAACAATCCTCCGTCTGGGTATATCACCAAAAAAATTGAAAGTAAAGCAGGATCTGGAAGAGCTATTTCCACACCCATGTTTCTAGCAGCACTATTCACATTGGCCAATAGGTAGAAGCAACGCTAATCTTCATTAACAGATGAATGGATAAACAAAATGTGGTATGTACATATAATAGAATATTAGTCAGCCTTAAAAAGGAAAGAACTCCACTCACATGCTACAACATGGATGAACCTTGAGGACATATGCTAAGTGAAATGAGCCAGTCACATAAAAGATAAATCTGTATAATTCCACTTCTGTGATGTATTTAAAGTTATCAAATTCATAGAAATAGTAGAATGGTGGTTACCAGGGACTGGGGGTATGGGGGAAAGGGAAGTCGTTGCTTAGTGGGTACAGAGTTTCAAAAATACAAAATGAAAAATTTCTGGAGACCTGTTTCACAATAATGTGTCTATACTTAACACTACTGAGCTACACACCTAAAAATGATTAATATTTTTCAACAAATGGTGCCAGACCAACTGGACAGCCTTATGCAAAAAAAAAAAAAAATGAATCTGGACACAGGTCTTACACCCTTCACAAAATTTAATCCAAAAAATTATCAAAGACTTAAGTATAAAATGCAAAGCTATAAAACTCTTAGAAGATAACATAGATAGTTGATTAGCTGAACTTCATTAAAATTACAAACTGCTCAGCAAAAAATACTGTTAAAAGAAAGGGACTACAAGCCAAAGACTGGAAGAAAATATTTGCAAAAGACGTCTAATAAAGGACTGTTATCCAAAATATACAAAGAACTCTCAGAACTCAACAAGAAAACAAACAACTTGATTTAAAAAATGAGCCAAAGACCTGAAAGACATCTCATCAAAGAAGAAGTTTAAATGGCAAGTAAACATATGAAAACATACGCAGCATCATATGTCATTAGGGAATTACAAATTGAAACAACAACGAGATACCACTACTTACCTATTAGAATGGCTAAAATCCAAAATACTAACAACACCAAATGCTGATGAAGATGTGGAACAACCAGAATTCTCATTCATTGGTGGTGGGAATGCAAAGTAGTACAACCACTTGAGAAGACATTTTGATAGTTTCTCACAAAACTGTACATACTCTTACCATGTGATCAAGCAATCACACTTCTTGTTATTTACCCAAACATTGAAAACTTACATCCACACAGAAACCTGCACGTGGATGTTTATAGTAATAGGCAGCTCTATTCATAATTTCCAAAACATGGAAGCAACCAAGATGTCCTTCAGTAGACAAATGAATAAGTAACCTGTGGCACATCCAGATAATAGAATATTATTTGCTGCTAAAAAGAAATGATCAATCAAGCCATGAAAAGACATGGAGAAAACTTAAATGCATATCGCTAAGTGAATGAAGCCAATCTGAAAAGGTTTCACACTTTATGCAATGCCAAGAGTGAACCCTAGCCTAGCTCTCTGGGAGGCCAAGGCGGGCAGATTGCTCAAGGTCAGGAGTTCAAAACCAGCCTGAGCAAGAGTGAGACCCCGTCTCTATTAAAAATAGAAAGAAATTAATTGGCCAACTAAAAATATATAGCAAAAATTAGCCGGTGCAATCAGCCTGTTGAATAAAGTATAAATTAAAAAAAAAAAAATTAGCCGGGCATGGTGGCGCATGCCTGTAGTCCCAGCTACTTGGGAGGCTGAGGCAGGAGGATCGCTTGAGCCCAGGAGTTTGAGGTTGCTGTGAGCTAGGCTGACGCCACGGCACTCACTCTAGCCTGGGCAACAAAAGTGAGACCCTGTCTCAAAAAAAAAAAGTGAACCCTAATGTAAACTTTGGGCGTTGGGTGACAGTGCGTATGGATGGAGGTTCATCGACTGTACCAAAGGCTCCACTGTGGTGCGGGATGTTGACAGTGGAGCAGGCTGTACAGGTGTGGGAACAGCCGAACTCTCTGTACTTTCCACTCGATTTGCCTGTGAACCTAAAACTGTTCTAAAAAGTAAAGCTTATTATTTTAAAAAATGGTAAAGAAGACAAATTTTACATTATGTAAATAATACTATAAAATATTAACTTAAATAATAATATAAAAAGGTACACACTGAGAAGTCTCACTTTCATTCCATCCTGTTCTTGTCCAAGAGGCAACCATTTTAATTTATCCTTTTAGTGTTGTCATGCAAATTCACACAAATACTGTACTGTATATGTTTTTATCTCTCTTTCATTCACTAAAAGATCATACTACATAAATTGGTCTACACTTCCTGTACATTGTGTTTTCACTTAACGGTCTATCCTGGAGATCCGTGTTGAGCAGCACTGTCCAATAGAACACCCACTAACCATATATTGTTATTAAAACAAAAATTAAATAAAATTAAAATTTAGTTCCTTGGCTGACCCATTCATATTTCAAGTGCTCAATAGCCGTATGTGGCTAGTGGTTACCATTTTTCCAAGAATAGACCATTTCCATCATTGCAGACAGTTCTTTTAGAAAGCACTGGCTAAAACGTCTTTCTTGTTCCTTTATATAGCTAAGTAGTATTCCACTGTGTGGTTGTAACATAGTTTATTTTCAGTTCCTTCTGGGGGACATTTGGATTGTTTGCACTGTTTTGCTGTCATAAACAGTGCCCTATCACCACAGGAATCTGCGCAAGGCACTCTGCAATAGCAAAGGCGTGGCGAGATAAGGCTTTGCCCGCAGGCAGAGTCTGTTCTGCAGGGAGGCGCTGCGCAGGTGAGGTCCCTACGTTCATGGACCTACCCAGTCCTTGCCTCTGCAAGTCTGGAAGTGTTCAGGTCTAAGTCGCATCTGGCACGCCCAGAAGATACTGATGGGCATCCAAAATTAGCAATTCATTCATATTAAATGGGGGTAATTGTTTAAATTTACTGAAATCCTTACGCCTGTTGCCTAAGTCACTACCTTCCCAAGAGGCATGCCATGCCCGGGGAAATGAACAATTCTGACACATATCTCATCCAGATACATGACAGGTTCCTGTACCAAAACCAAGTATGCCTCTCCTTTTATTGGAAAACTCGTGTTCACTAGGTTCACTGTTCCCTACACAGCATTATCCCTCTAGACCATCTTTTCACAAAAGTCTCAGAAACTAGCCCTCTTCTGCCAGCTCTTCCTTCAGACAGAATGTATGTGCTTGGGACATTGTACTTTGCTTGGCAAGGATCACGTTCTGGTGTTGTTTCAAATCCTCCCCAAACTCTTCAATTGTTTAACCACAATATCTTTGATATATATGGGGTTTTAAATATGCCCACAAAATCTTTATTACTCTCCTCTTCAAGAGATAGAGTTCAATTCTCCTCCCCTTGAGTGTGGACTGGGCTTTGGGACATGCTTTTAAGGAATAGCAAATCGTATGGCAGAAGTGATGGTGTGTAGCTTGTGTGACTAGGTCATAGAAGGCACTGTGGCTTCCTCCCTGTCTTGCTTCCTTGGATCATTCATTCCAGGAGAAGCCAACTGCTGTGTCATGAGGATACTCAGCTAGTCCTGTGGAGAAGCCCATGTGGTGAGGAGCTGCCATTTCCTGCCAAAACCCAGCACTAACTTGCACAGGCTGGTGTCCGAGTCCATTTTGTGCTGTTATAACAGAATAGCTGAGACTGAGTAATTTATAAAGAACAGAACTTTATTTTCTCACAATTCTGCAGGTTGGCAAGTCTAAGGTTAAGATGCCAGCATCTGGTGAGGGCCTTTTTGCTGTGTCATCACATGGCAGAAGGCCTCACATGGCAGAAGGGCAAAGGGAGACAGATAAAAGCGGACCAAACCCACCTTTTTAAAATGGTGTTAATCCACCTATGAGGCCAGAGCCCTCATGGCCTAATCACCTCTTAAAGGGTGATTAAATTTCAACATAAGTTTTGAAAAGCACAAATATTCAAACCACAGCAGCAGGTGCTGAGCCACTCGGGAAGTGGCTCCTCCAGCCCCAGTCAAGCCTTCAGATGATTGCAGCCCTGACCAACCTTTTTTTATTTTTTAAGACAGAGTCTCACTCTGTTGCCCAGGCTAGAGTGCGGTGGCATCAGCCTAGCTCACAGCAACCTCAAACTCCTGGGCTCAAGCTATCCTACTGCCTCAGCCTCCCAAGTAGCTGGGACTACAGGCATGCACCACCATGCCCAGCTAATTTTTTCTATATATTTTTAGTTGGCCGATTAATTGATTAATTAAATATATGTGTGTGTGTGTGTGTGTGTGTGTGTATATATGTATATATATATAGCAGCAACTGTAGTTATTTGTGAAGCTGATGGGTGTGGAACATTAACATGTGTTTTGACATCTAGGGCTGAAATTGATGCCAAGAGCCCATGCCTAAACTCAGAGTCCCAAGAGTGTCTGGGATAGACTATGGAAAAACATTAAAAGTCTGCACAGAGATTATACTAGTTGGCCTGTAGTACGATTTTTGTCAATAGAATGACAAGTGATGACAGATCAGTAATAAAAAACTTAAGTTGTTTTTAACCACTGAGTAGAGTCTTTAGAACCCAGCTTAACATTTCCATGGCTCAAATTTATTCTGAATCTCAAGTGTTATTCAGGGTTCTAAAATGGGGTCAGACTGGGTTTACCAAAGGGTACCAGCTTTCCCTAAAATTAAGTAGCCCTATTTGGGAGCTTCTTGAGTTTTTATATTTCAATTATAAATTTCCATAGTATATTTTTTAGCATTCTTCCACACTCTAGGCAACCATATCTTATTGCTTAGAAAGTGATTAATAAATGGGCATGGTGGCTCATGCCAGGCATGGTGGCACTTTGGGAGGCCAAGGTGGTTGAGGCCAGGAATTGGAGTTCACATCAGCCTGGAAAATAAAATACTTAGGCAGTCACGGAGGCGGGAGGATTGTTTGAGCTCAGGAGTTTGAGACCAGCCTAAGCAAGAGCGAGACCCTGTCTCTACTATAAATAGAAAGAAAAAACTAATTGGACAACTAAAACTATATAGAAAAAATTAGCCAGGTATGGTGGCACAAGCCTGTAGTCCCAGCTACTTGGGAGGCTGAGGCAGGAGGATCACTTGAGCCTAGGAGATTGAGGTTGCTATGAGCTAGGCTGATGCCACAGCACTCTAGCCTGGGCAACAAGAATGAGACTCTGTCTCAAAAAACAAACAAACAAAAACTTAGCTAGGCGTGGTGGCATGCACCTGTAGTCCCAGCTACTTGGGAGGCTGAGGCAGGAGGATCACTTGAGCCCAGGAATTCAAGAAAGTGATCAAAGCACCACATGTACTCACCAGCAAATTGGTATTAACTGATCAACACCTAAGTGGACATTTAGGAATAACATTTATCGGGTGTCAGGCAGGTGGGGGGGAGGGGATGGGTATATACATACATAATGAATGCCATGCACACCAATGGGGGGATGGACACGCTTGAAGCTCGAGGGGGGAGGTGGGGCAAGGGCAATATATGTAACCTTAACATTTGTACCCCCACAATATGCTGGAAAAAAATTTTTTTAAATGTATATATAAAAAAGGAAGTGATCAATAAGAGTTGGTTAATTAATTATGTTTGGTGAATGATTATAAATGCTTTTTCATCTTCCATGTCCCCTCTTTATCATTAGCTGCTTCTAATCTTCTGTACGCTGGGAAGACGGATGTCACATCTTTTGTTGCGTGTGCTGCTGGAAGGAGCCAGCGGTGGGAAGCAGCTTACTCTCCTCTCGGGGCCTCAGTGCCCACGTGAGGCTCCTTTTGAGGAAAGCTCGCCACTGACCCTACGGCCACGCGGCAGGCGCAGGCCACGGCCCCACGAACAGGTGGCTACAGACTGACAGCCTTGAAAGGACACCAGTAGCAAACTGAGCCAGTTTCTCTTTTGGAGAGTTTGAATGTGAGTCTTGGAGGACATCCCAAGCTGTGGAGGCTGGAAGAGGCTGAGTGGGCTGTGAGGGGAGAAGGCAGCGAGCAGAAGCCCCAGGCAAAGCAGGGCGGTCTGTGGAGCAGCCGCAGAGGCAGAGAGTAGCTGTTGTCGCCTTGTGGTGGAGCCCCAGAGTCAGGGGCAACAGATGCCTGGGGCATCGGCAGTGCTGCAGGCATCAGAGCCGCACTAATCCCAAACGACCCCTAAGCCATGTCCTGTTTATTGCAGGACTGTTTTTTTTGTTGTTTTGTTTTTTGGTTTTATTTTGAGATAGCGTCTTGGTTTGTTGCCCAGGCTAGAGTGAGTGCTGTGGCGTCAGCCTAGCTCACAGCAACCTCAATCTCCTGGGCTCAAGTGATCCTCCTGCCTCAGCCTCCCGAGTAGCTGGGACTACAGGCATGCGCCACCATGCCCGGCTGATTTTTTCTATATATACATTAGTTGGCCAATTGATTTCTTTCTATTTATAGTAGAGACGGGGTCTTGCTCTTGCTCAGGCTGGTTTCGAACTCCTGACCTTGAGCAATCCTCCAACCTCGGCCTCCCAGAGTGCTAGGATTACAGGCATGAGCCGCCGCGCCCGGCCCTGCAGGACTGTTTTAAGGATAGAGGCAGTGCTGGGTAGGCAGGTGCTCTGGAGCGGGCGGCCGAGCGGGCTGTTCTTGTCTATGTAAGAGGCCAACAGTGGAGCCATAAAGAACCCAGGCTCACTCTAACCAGAGTATCTTCATTTTCTCAATTTTTTAAAAATTTAAGCATTTGACCTATGGAGCCTGGAATATATGTTAAAATGCACTCAAGAGGTGACATAGTTTTGAGCTGAGGTCCTATTTTCCAATTTCTTCTCCTGTCTTTTCAGGTCTGGCGGGAGGTTTTTACGTTGCCTTCCAGGTGTGAGGACCAGTCGATGTGTGGTGCTTGTAAAGACTGAAATGGGTTTCGAAAAAAAAAAAAAATGAAGTGGAATTCCTTTCCAAGATGCTGCTGGCTTTAGACTCAGAGCGTCGGCTAGCATGACTTGTAGATGCTCAGTTCAAGGTCATGGAATTTCCCTCCTTCCTCATCTTACTTTCTCAACTCTTCAGCTGCACCAGTCCCCACCCACTTCTTCCACTGGCTTCTCCCACTGTCCTGCCTCCTCTACCCTTTCCTTTCTCTGCATTCTTCTGACACAATGTGATAGTCCCTGCTCCAGACATTGCTACATTGTGCTGAGGAACCCAAGGTGCTGGTGTGAGGGACAGAGCCCTGCTCAGTGAGGACAGTCATTGCCAGCTGTCATGGGGGCGTGTATGGCAAACATAGAGATGGGCCCGGGAAAGTCAGAAAGGAAAGGCCTTCTATTATTTTTGTTTGTTTGTTTGTTTGCTTGATTGTTTTGAGACAGAGTCTCACTCTGTTGGCCAGGCTAGAGTGCCGTGGCATCAGCCTAGCTCACAGCAACCTCAAACTCCTGGGCTTAAGCGATCCTCCTGCCTCAGCCTCCTGAGTAGCTGGGACTATAGGCATACACCACTATGCCCGGCTAATTTTTTCTATATATTTTTAGTTGGCCAATTAATTTCTTTCTATTTTTAGTAGAGACGGGGTCTCACTCTTGTTCAGGCTGGTTTTGAACTCCTGATCTTGAGCAATCCTCTTCCCTCGGCTTCCCAGAGCGCTAGGATTACAGGCTTGAGCCACCACACCCAGCCAGGAAAGGCTTTCTAAATGAGCAAAGAAATCCAGAAGCCCTAAAGGAAAAATAAACACATTTGACTACATAAAATATTTTATGACTATGAATGGCAAACGATAGCGTAAACAAAGTCAAAAGGCAAATGACAGCGCAGACAAAAATATTTGCAACATATGTAACAGATGAAAGGTAAATGTCCTTCCTGTACAAAGAGTGTTATATGATTCATAAGAAAAGTATGAAAAGCCCAATAGAAAAATGTGTTGGGGTTTGAATAGGCAATTCACAGGAAAAAATGCCAACCTGCAAAAGACATAAAATAATGCTTGACTTTACTTTAGTCAAAGAAATGCGAGATAAAACAATGAGATACTATTTTTGTCTATCAGGTTGGAAAAAACTGAAAGGATAGATAATAAGGAAGTGAGGAAATGGCCGCACTGACACATTGTCAGTGGGAGGGCGTATCTCCACAACCTTTTGAAATATAATTTGGCAACATCAATCAAAATTAACATGCGCCACACTCTCTGATCCAACAGGTCTACCTCTAGAAATCTGGCATACAGAAAAACTCATGCATGTGCATAAAGATATATAGATGAGATATAGCTGTAACTCTGGGATATAATAGCAAAAGTGGAAAACAATCTACATGCTCATCAATAAGGGAATGTTTAAATAAATCACACATGGCGCATATATTTAACTATACAGTAAATAAAAAGAAAGAGGAAGATCTACATATACTAACCTATAAAAATGTTCATAATATATTAAGTGAAAAAAGCAAGTTGAAAATTAGATAAATAGTATGAATCAATTTTTGTATTCTTTGAAAAAGCATGAAGAAATTGTCTGGGCACAGTGGCTGTCTCCTGCAATCCTAGCACTTTGGGAGGCTGAGGCAGAAGGATTGCTTGAGCCCAGGAGTTTGGAACCAGCCTGAACAGGAGCAAGACTGCATGCCTCCAAAAAAAAAAAAAATTAATAATTAGCTGGGCATGGTGTCACACAACTGTAGTCCCAGCTACTCAAGAGGCTGAGGCAAGAGGATCGCTTAAGCCCAGAAGGTTGAGGTTGCTGTGAGCTACGATGACTCCACTATACTCCAGGCTGGGCAAGAAAGGAAGACCCTATCTCAAAAAACAAAACAAAACAAACAAAAAAGTCCAAATAAATAGAGAGCGATCAATGGGTAGGTCCATATAAACTTGAAGAAAAAAATAAGGATGGATACAGAGCAAATTGTTAGCAGCAGTTTAATCTGTAAAGCGGAAAGAGGGTTCTCGTGAGTCTTTGCAAAGTTCTTTCTTTCTGAGCATAGTTGAGTTATCAGAGGTTTTTAAAAATATGTTTTCATGGTTTTCAAACAAGTTATAAAATGTGATCTCAATTATAAAATGTGACACGGTTGTAAGGATGCTTGTGAGAACCTGTAGATCTGTCACATGCCTGTTTTGCTGTAGGCACTCTCCTGGGGTATTTCCACATGTGAGTTTAATCCGCACCGCCCCCTGTGCAATCGATACTATTATTAGAGCCATTTTGCAGGTGAAGAAAATGGAACTTAAAGAAATGAAGTGACTTGTGCACAGACTCTGGCTGTGATCATGGCTTGTATGCAATTTGAAGCAAAGATGTTGTCAATATAGGTGACACCTAGGGTGTTATAAGAACTAGCTTTAAAGTCTGCAATCTGAGCACTCCCTTCCCCCTTTAAAGCACATGAATAGTTCTTGAAAACTGGGTCTCAATGTACCCTTCCCAGCTGGGGTCAAATCCCCCTCCTGTTGGTTTTTAGTGTCATGCTCTGGCCATACCCTAGCCAGGCAACGCACTTGAGAGTAGAGTGAGAGTCGGGGTTTGGGTCCCAAGCACTAGAAGGCAACTTAAGCTCCCACTCAGTTAATCCCGGATAAGCAAAACCAAACGGTAGTCCACGTGTGTTAGCTGCCCGTGTTCTCAGAAACACTTCCAACTCTACTCTAGCTCTTTCTCAGGACACATCTCCAGCTAAGACATCCCCAGAGTCCCCTTCCACAAAGCTCACAGCCCTGTCCAGGGCACTGGCAATGACTCCAGATCTCTGGAGAGTCTAAACCTCCTCTCCTAAAGGTATAGGGGATCTCCTAAGGGTTTGGGTATAGGGGATGTCGATGCTGTGAGCTGGGAGAAGGGGGGTGAGTCAGTGTGGGCCCAAAGCTGCCTGGAGGAGCTAGGAATAGGGGGAGCAGGTAACATCTAAGAAGGGAGGGGTAAGGGAGCCAGAAAACCCGCAGTTCCGTAGTTCTGAAATGAGCCTGCCTGTGTCATTTTAAAAAGGACATGAGCTTTTGAAGCCACAAAACAGTCCTGGGGAATAATGTAGCCCAGAAAATACAAAATACTATGAAAGGAACAAGGGACAGCTAAACACCTGAGACAGGCACTTAGTTTGTGCTTAAGTGATCCTCAAGTGTGTGTGTGTGTGTGTGTGTGTGTGTGTGTGTGTGTGTGTGTAGAGTGGAGTCTGCTGAGTTCTAATGACTTGATACAAGAATCAGGTCACCTGTCCCACCCTTGAAATATGCCACCCTTCCAGTTGGGGAATCTTCCCTCCTCCCTGATTCCAGTCCCCAGTGCAGGCCACTGTCCTAGCTTTGCCGGGGGATGGACAAATTGCTTGAGATCACTCAGTCTTACTCACCAAATCAGGTCTGCTGTCCCAGGGCAGTCAGCCCTTGTCAGCTCAGCTTAGGGGGCCGTTGGAAAGTCCCTGTGTGTTACCAAATCATGGGCTTCAAATTTTTTTATTGCAACTCTCAGTAAGAAATACATGTTATATCACAACCCAGTACATACACAAACTGAAACCGAAGTTTCAACAAACGATATCACTTAACCTAATTATCTATAATGCACTCTGATGATTTTCCATTCTATTATTTTCCTTTTCATTTTAAAAAATGTTTGTAACTGCTTGCAACTAACTCAATTGATTTCAAGACCAATGGGTTAAGACCAGCGCTTTGAAATACACATTCGAGAGCACTGAATTATGCAGTTGGGACCACTGTAGTTTTAGAATAAAAATAAGATTAATTATCAAGGATTTTCTATGTGCCAGGCATTGCTCAAAGCACTTTACAACAATTAACGCATTTAATCCTCACAACACCACCATGCCATGTGTGGTATTATTAATCCCTGATGTACAGACAGTTTGAGAACTTAACCTCCAGAAAATAGCTGTGGAGTATGGATTCAGGTATCGAAGCCAAGCAGACTGGCTCCAGAGCCCGCAATTCTCTCTTTTGTTTTGTTTTGTTTTGTTTTTGAGACAGAGTCTCACTCTTTTGCCCGGGCTAGAGTGCTGTGGTGTCAGCCTAGCTCACAGCAACCTCAAACTCCTGGGCTCAAGCGATCCTCCTGCCTCAGCCTCCTGAGGAGCTGGGACTACAGGCATGCGCCACCATGCCCGGCTAATTTTTTCTATATATATTTTTAGTTGTCCGGCTAATTTCTTTCTATTTTTTTTGTAGTGGAGACGGGGTCTCGCTCTTGCTCAGGCTGGTTTTGAACTCTTGATCTTGAGTGATCCTCCCTCCTCAGCCTCCCAGAGTGCTAGGATTACAGGTGTGAGCCACCGCGCCTGGCCAAGCCCCCAACTCTTGAGCACCACACCTACCTCCTCCCTACTGCAGACATTCTTGGACCTTTCACTCCTGGGTCACTTTGCCATCTTTTCAAAGGATGACATCCAGTGCTGAGCTCAGCAGGCTCTGGCCAGAATTCTGAAGAGGACTCGGACTACAGCTGGAGCTCTGGTGTGGTCACCAACTCAAGTGATTGTTCCAGTAGATCAATCGGCAGAGTATTCATTCAACACTCGTTTACTAAGCACCTTAAACCCAGAAGGTCAGGGTTGGAAGACATCCCAGAAACCTCGACTACTTAGGACTTTTCATATGGGGTAAAAGCGACTCCCTGCTTCAAGACCTCCATTTTTCTGTTTCAGAGATAAAGTTTCTGCCTAAATTTATACTTGAACAAAACAGTTTTTGCTGTTAAGACAAGTTCATTTATTTATGTTTGGGGAGGTGAGAAAAAATTTCACCTGTTCTTTTGGAAAACAATTCATTATACATTTTTTAAATTGTGGTAAAATACATATAATGTAAAATTCACCATTAGGGACTTTTAGTACATTCTTAGTGTTATGCAATAGTGACTATGTCTAGTCCCAGGACATTTTCATCACCCCTATAGGAAATCCCACAGTGACTCCCCATCACCCTCTCTCCCTAGCCCCCTGGCAACCACAAATCTTCTTTGTCTATGGATCTGCTATCGCTTCTCGGCCTTTTGGCTAAGATCAAGTGTAGTGTCTATGGAGTTGCCTCTTCTGGACATTTCACATAAATGGAATCATACAATATGTGGCCTTTCGTGTCTGCTTTCTTTCATTTAGTATGTTTTCAAGGTTCACCATGTTGTAGCATGATTCAGTACTTCATTCCTTTTTTATGGCTGAATAATATTTCATTGTATGAGTATACATTTAATGTTTATCTATTTGTCAGTTGATGGACATTTGAATTGTTTCTACCTTTCAGCTATTGTGAATAATGCTGCTATGAACATTTGTGTACACGTTTTAGTGAACACTTATCTTCATTTCTTTCAGTTATATACCTAGGAGAGGAATGGCTGGATCATATGGTAACTCTGTTTGTTATTCAGGAACCTCCAAACTGTTTTCTACAGTGGCTGCACCATTTTACATTCCCACCAGCAATGTTTGAGGGTTCTAATTTCTCTCCTTTTTAAAAAACACTGTAGCCGTTCTAGTAGGTGTGAGATGATATCATATTGTGGTTTTGATTTGCTTTTCCCTAATGACAATGATATTTAGCACCTTTTATGTGCCTTTGGCTATTGTATATCTTTTTAAGAGAAATATCCATTCAAGTCCTTTGCCCATTTTAAAATTGGGTTGTCTTTTGGTTGTTGCATTGTAGGAGTTTTTAATATATTCTGGATAAAAGTCCTTATGTATATGATTTATAGATATTTGCTCCCATTTTGTGGGTTGCCATTTCACTCTCTTAATAGTATCTCTTGATGCACAAGAGTTTTTAACTTCTATGAAGTCCAATTTATCTATTTTTCTTTTATTACTTGTGCTTTTGGTGTCATTTCTAAAAAAAAACAAAAACTACTGCCAAACCTGAGGTCATGGAGATTTAGCACTATGTGTTCATCTAAGTTTTATGGTTTTAGCTCTTACATTTATGTCTTTTAACCATTTTGAATTAGTTTTTGCATATGGTGCAAGGTAGAGTTCCAACTTCATTCTTCTTCATGTGGATGTCCAGTTTTCCCATCATATTAATAATAGCTGAAAAGACTCTTCTTTTCCCATTGAATGGTCATAGCAGCCTTTGAAAATCAGTTGATCACAGAAGTATGGGTTTGTTTCTGGACTCTCAATTTTATTAATATTTCACTTTTCTATATGTCCATCTCATGCCAGTGCCACACTGTTTTGATTATTGTAGTTTTGCAATAAGTTTTGAAATCAGAAAGGGTGAGTCCTCCAACTTAGTTCTTTTCAAGACTGTTTTGGCTATTCACAGTGCCTAATATTCCATATGAATTTTAGGATCATCTTGTCAATTTCTGTCAATTGTTATGCATATTTGACCCTTGCTCTGATCCACACACCTCCTTCCATCCCCATTTAATTGTGATAGAAATCAAGTGGCTGGGACTTGCCCAAAGTCCTGCTGCCTCTTAGGTATGGCTGAGCTTGGGACCCGCTGAGCACTTACCCTTCAGTATTCAGAGCGAGCCCCAGCTCACTCCCTTAACTGAACCCCGACTTTTGAATGTAACTTGCAGGCACGAATTTCAGCCACTCCCCTCTAGAAAGCCCCTACCCACCCCTTCGACTCCCCAGATCCCTGCCCCTTCATTTGACCCCATGTTGACTATTATCATGAGCCCACCCTGGGCTCCACCCTGAGCCAGGCTCCCCGCCCTGGCTCCCTGGTCCCAGAAATAACTCCGCGGGGGAAGTTAAACCCCCAACCCTCTGCCCCAGATTTCCCACTGGGAGCGGAGAACCACCGGGGCGGGTGCGCCCCGCCCCCACCCGCTCCGCTGCCGGCCGGCGTCTCGCGGGTCGTTCCGCCGTCCCAACGCCGGTGACGGCGGTCTCGGGCCCCGCCAAGCTCTGCGCGCGACGGCCCGGCAAGGTCAGTCCCTTCGCCCGCCGCGCGTCTGCCAGCGGGACAGGCGAGTGCGGCATGCGAACCGCCGTTACTCTGGCGACACCGGGCCCCGCTCGGAGTCTGGTTTCTAGGTCTCCGGCCGCGCGGAGGCTGCGGACAGAGGCGAGGGGCGGGAACGCGGCCTGGCGGCCGAGCGGCGCGGGGGCGAGCGCGAGCGAGAAACCGGGAGCGCGGAGCCCCGCCCGGTTGCCTGGGCGACGGAGGGGGCGGGAGAAGTGGGGGCCGAGTGGATGCGGGCGTCTCAGGTCTTAAGACCACCAAGCTGCGCCTACTTCCGGGGCGCCTTCACCCGTCTTCTGTCCCGGTGCGCGGCTCCGCGGCTGGCGGGGAACCAGAGTGCCCGTCCCGGAGAGCGTCTGCTGAGTCTCCTGGCCGGTGGTTTTCAAACAGGTTTGGAGCTGCGGACCCTCGTTTCCGTAGGGATTCCAGCCCAGAACCCCGGCACAGGGCACAGGCGCTTAGGGGGCTGTTCGCCCCACGCCGCGCAGAACTGGGGTCCGGGCCCCACTCTCCTCGCGGGGGTGGGAGACGCCACCGCCATGCTCAGAGACACCCAGCAGATAAGCTCCGGGCGGAACCAGGACTGGGAAGGGCCTCCCGGTGGCCGTCGGAGAGAGAGCAAGCAGGGGCACGAGGGGCAGCGACAGCGCAGGCCGTTTTAGGAAGGCGGAATTTCCAGGCCTGCAAGGGCGACACGGCGCGCTCGTTTCACAGACGAGGAAACTGAGGCCCAGAAAGGGGGCGGTGGCCTGCTGGTCGAGTGACCCTAACAGGGAGGAATGCTTCCTGAGAGAGAAGATGCGTGGGAGCTTCGCGCTTTTTGGCTAGCCCGGGCAGCACGTCTTTGGTCAAACTCTGAGGTGCCAGATGGCGCAGGGGGAGGAGAGGCGGGCCTGGGGGTTTCGTCCCCCTCGGCTGGGCTGGGCTGGGCTGCCCAAGAGCCCCGTGACCTTGGGAGATTTATTTTAAAGAGCCAAAGGGATCATCCCCTGGTTTGTAAGAGGTCCAGAAAAGTAATAGGATTAAATGGCGCTTCGGAGTGTTTTGTGTTGTTTCTAAATGTCAGGGGGAAGGGGAGTAAGCAAGCTGTTCTTTAAAGACTGAATTTGACTGTGAGTTTTCACAATGCCCTTTATTTTTCTTTTCCATTTTTCATGACTAATTATAAAGTAACACATGGCCATTTCAGAAAATGTGTAAACTACAGAAAATGAAAGCGGGGGAAAAAAAAGCAGAAAATAAAATCACCCATAAACACATTACCCTGAGGCAACCGTTGTTATGTGTTGTTTGACATTTCCTTTCAGTCTTTTTTTTTTTTTTAAGTATTTTTTCCTTGTACACAGTATATTGTATTGTAATATTAAAATAATTTTATTTAATGATTAATACTCAACTTAGAATATTATTAGAATATTAAAGCTAAAGATCTGTTTGTTTACCACCCAAACCCTGGATTCTTTGGTGTATATCCTTCTAGACCATTTAATTTTTTTCACCTACTTCTACTCATTTTTCATTTATTTATGCCTATTTCATTTATGTATACCCACAGGAAATAAATAGTATATATTTTTTGTATGTTGTGTATCTTATACAATAGTATAATGCAGGCGTCCTCAAAGTATGGCCCGAGGGCTACATGTGGGTGTTTTTGCCTGTTAGTTTTTTTACTTCAAAATAAGATATGTGCAGTGTGCATAGGAATTCATTCATAGTTTTTTTTTTTTTTTTTTTATACAGAGTCTGACTTTGTTGCCCAGGCTAGAGTGAGTGCCGTGGCGTCAGTCTAGCTCACAGCAACCTCAAACTCCTGGACTCAAGCAATCCTGCTGCCTCAGCCTCCCGAGTAGCTGGGACTATAGGCATGTGCCACCATGCCAGGCTAATTTTTTCTATATATTTTTTAGTTGGCCAATTAATTTCTTTCAATCTTTTTTTTTTTTTTTTTAGTAGAGACAGGATCTTGCTCTTGGTTCCGGCTGGTTTTTAACTCCTGACCTTGAGTGATCCTCCTGCCTCTGCCTCACAGAGTGTTAGGATTACAGGAGTGAGCCACCACGCCCGGCCTCTATCCTTTCTTCCCTTCCTTCCTTCTTTTCTTTCTTTCTTTCTTTTCTTTTGTTTTCTTTCTTTTGATAAAGTCCTACTCTGTTGCCCAGGCTAGAGTGCTGTGGTGTCAGCCCAGCTCACAGCAACCTCAAACTCCTGGGCTCAAGCGATCCTCCTGCCTCAGCTTCCCGAATAGCTGGGACTACAGGCATGCGCCACCATGCCAGGGTAATTTTTTTTTTTTAATTTATACTTTATCCAACAGGCTGATTGCACCAGCTAATTTTTTCTATATATTTTTAGTTGGCCAATTAATTTCTTTTCTATTTTTAGTAGAGACAGGGTCTCGCTCTTGCTCAGGCTGATTTCGAATTCCTGACCTCAAGCAGTCCTCCTGCCTCAGCCTCCCAGAGTGCTAGGATTACAAGGATGAGCCACCGCGCCTGGCTGGTCTTGAACTTCTGAGCTCAAGTGATCCTCCCTCCCTGGTCTCCCAAAGTGCTGGGATTACAGCCATTATACAGGCCTCTCTCCATAAATCAGAATAAGCATTCCAAAGAGTTGAGCAAAGGAGATTGGATTTATAGACAGGGAAGGACTGAAGAAAGCAGAAGGAAAGAACAAAAGTCCTGGTCTTTTCAAAGTTACTTTCCCCTAACAGAACAATAGAAAGATAACTGATTAGTTAACATAGATTACTGCAGTTTACTTTTTTGGTAAGGATTAAAGCAGAAGGAACTTCATTATCATGCTGGTTGAAACTGGCCTGTTTGGAATATTAGCTGTTATCTCTGTTTCCTGATTTCCCAATCACATAACAATTTACTTTCAGTTTGGTGACTGGGCTGGGTGACTCCAGTTTGGTTTTTAGTCTGGGCTGTTGGGCCCTAGTGTAGGAGCTTGGTCCAAAATAATGGCCTCCTATAACTTTGATTTACCATCACCCAAATATGGCAAAAATATTAAGAAGCAGCTTTTAAAATTTCCTTCCACTTTTTGTGGGATGTTCCTATACATATTCATTTTGCTAACATCTGAATTTTTAGTTCCTGGTTGTTATTTTATAACTTTTCAGGAAGTTCTTATAGAGATAAAAATAAGATGTCTTAAATTCTTTGTTGACCTTTGGTGTTTGCATGCGACTATTCCTTCTTGGATGTTTTTTTCCTTAACTAGAGTGCAACATCTAATTGGTCTTTTTTGTTTTCCAAAAAGGATCTGGAGGAAAAGAAGTGAGTAAATTTTTTGAGTACATTTATGTCTGAAAATGCTTCTATTTTATCCTCACATTTAAATAATAATTTGGCTATAAAATCATAAATTTAAATGTCCCTTAATTTAGTGTTTTAAAGGTATTGAACTGATATTGCTAAAAAGGTCTGATGTCATTCTTTTGTAGCAGGTAAATCTGATGTTTTTTATTCTTCTGAGCATTTAGAATTTCTTCTTTATCCTTGATGTCTGAAGTTTCACTATGATGAGTCCAGATGCAGGTTAACAAATTATCTATTGGTACCTAGTGGACCCTTTCAATCTGGGGAATTACTTTTTTTAAATTCTAGGACATCCCTGATTATATATCTTAAATGGTACCTTTCTCTATTATCTCTGCCTTCTAATTCTAGAACTCTTATTAGATAAATATTGGCATTTCTATATCTATTTCCCATTTGTTTAAATTTTGTTTTGATTTTGTAATCCATGTCTATTGTGCTGCATTCTAAAAGAATTCCTAGACCTCATCTTCCAGTTCCCCGATTCACTCTTTAACTGTGTTCATTCTGCTATTAGCCCATCTATTTTTTATTTCGATAATTACATCTTTTATTGCAAAATTTCTAATTGTTTCTTTTTTTTATAACTGGCTATTCTTGTTTTGTGACTAAAATACTCTTCTTTATCTCCCTGAAGATTTATAATTACATTTCTTATTAAGTCTAGTCTTGGTTACCCTATTAGCTTTCTTTCGTCAAGTGTGTGTTTATCTGTTGGCTCTGTGATTTCTTTCTTTCTTTCTTTTTTTTTTTTTTTGAGACAGAGTCTTACTTTGTTCCCCGGGCTAGAGTGCTCACAGCAACCTGAAACTCCTGGGCTCAAGTGATCCTCCTGCCTCAGCCTCCCAAGTAGCTAGGACTACAGGCATGCACCACCATGCCTGGCTAATTTTTTCTATATATTTTTAGTTGTCCAGCTAATTTCTTTCTATTTTTAGTAGAGACGGGGTCTTGCTCTTGCTCAGGCTGGTCTCAAACTCCTGAGCTCAAACAATCCTCCTGCCTCGGCCTCCCAGAGTGCTAGGATTACAGGTGTGAGTCTGGCCTGATTTCTTTTTTTTTTTTTTGAGACAGAGTCTCACTTTGTTGCCCAGGTTAGAGTGCCATGGCGTCAGCCTAGCTCACAGAAACCTCAAAGTCCTGGGCTCAAGCAATCCTACTGCCTCAGCCTCCAAAGTAGCTGGGACTACAGGCATGCGCCACCATGCCCAGCGAATTTTTTTCTATGTATATTAGTTGGCCAATTAATTTCTTTCTATTTATAGTAGAGACGGGGTCTTGCTCTTGCTCAGGGTGGTTTTGAACTCCTGACCTCGAGCAATCCGCCCACCTCAGCCTCCCAGAGTGCTAGGATTACAGGCGCGAGCCACCGCTCCCGGACCTGATTTCTTTTTTATAGTATTGCACTCCTCATGCATTTGGTCATCCTCGACTATGTGTGCATTTTTGAAGTTGCAATGTCTTATTAGGCTGACAGCTGCCTCTGGTTGAGCAGCTTGCATATAGGGAGGGGCAAAACAGCTGCTGGAGCTTGTGCTCCGTACTATTTTGATAGGCAGTACCTGCTGCTGGGTGGGAACCTCAGCAGTTGGTCTTTTGGACTTGGATGTTTCTCATACCACCTAGATTTTTGACAGACATTCAGTGCATGGCCCTTTCTCATTAATCCAAGTACTTACCCCAAAGCTCTTATGCACCAGGTACATGAAGAAATGCAAGGTTGATAGGCCTGGCTGCTCCTGCAGTTGTTCCCCGTTTGATTCTCCAGTCAATTTCCCTTGGGCACTCTTTTGTTTCCAGCTTTCTTCCACCATCTCTGGGCATGGAACATCTTGGTGTTGCTCCTTCATTTGGGGTAACTCATCTCAGCTATATGTATTTAAGACCATATTTTATGTATATATTTATTTATGTATTTTTCCACATAATATTGTGTTAAAAACATATTTTCAGATATGTGGGTATAAATGTGTGCGTGTGTGTGTGTGTGTTTCCTAGCTGTGTTTGCTCTGTCTGCTGGCAAGACCCAGAGACAATGACACTTGCAACAAGTATATCTATTGCCCAAATCTCGGTTTCTGAGTACCATTATCCACTAAAAGCAACCAAGCCTTACTTGGAGAAATGACTGATTTTAGGACAGAGGCATGGACGGTGCAGCATAAGCCTGCAACATCTTGTTGTATCAAATAGCATGGAAGTGCCCGAAAGGACACAGAAGCCAGCTTGAAGGGCTCCCACTGGCCAAATCTGGGACAGTTTGAGCATCAAAATAAATAATAAAGTTCCTTTAAAAATTATGATATAATAAAGTATGACTTATAAAGATAAATGAGTTTACTGATTAAAAAAATGAATAAATATTCTGGTTTGTGGTCTAAAATCAAAAAAGAATTTAAAAAATGAATAAATAAATAAATGGAAGAGAAGGGAAAGTTTTTCCTTAGGGTACAATTATAACTAATAAATGAGGAAGGATTGATGGAATTAGAAAATCACCCTTTGATAACTACCATAGTAATAATTGTTTCAAGCAAGAATCCTCAATGGATTCCAAAACTAGTGGGTAAACATTTAACAAGAAAAAGGATATTTTTCTAAAAATTAGTGGGTAAAGATTGAACAAGAACAGGATATTTATATAGTCTCAAGGCATCTCCCTGCAAGACACTTATTAATTCTACGGGGAAAAGAAGTAAGTTTACAGTGGAGAAACCTGACAGTCACCACTTTAATCAAGTAATCAGAGTTAATGACACGAGTAATAAGGCAAGGAGACATCATGCGCCTCCTGATTTGATAAGGACACACGATCCCTTGGTCATATTTCTGACAAAAATGCATAGTGAGAATCTAATCATGAGGAAACACAATTGACAAACCCAAATTGAGGGACATTCTACAAAATAACTGGATTTACTTTTTTTTTTTTTTTTTTTTTTTGAGATAGAGTCTCACATTGTTGCCCAGGCTAGAGTGAGTGCCGTGGCGTCAGCCTAGCTCACAGCAACCTCAAACTCCTGGACTCAAGAGATCCTACTGCCTCAGCCTCCCAAGTAGCTGGGACTACAGGCATGCGCCACCATACCCAGCTAATTTTTTCTATATATTAGTTGGCCAATTACTTTCTTTCTATTTATAGTAGAGATGGGGCCTCACTCTTGCTCAGGCTGGTTTAGAACTCCTGACCTTGAGCAATCCACCCGCCTTGGCCTCCCAGAGTGTTAGGATTACAGGCATGAGCCACTGCGCCCAGCCTGGGTTTACTTTTAAAAGTACCCAAATTATGAAAGATAAGAGAAGAGTGAGAAGCTGTTTCAGATTAAAGGACACTAAAGAGACATGATGACTAAATGTAACGTGATCCTAGATGGTATCCTGGATTAGAAGATAGAGTTTATTCCCTTTTGCTATAAATGATATTATTGTGACAATGGTAAAATGTTTATGTCTGTGGGCTTAATAATGGTATCATATCATAATCAATTACCTGATTTTGCTTATTGTTATATAAAAAGTTCTTATTTTTAGAAAAAACACACAGATATTTAGGGATTAAATAAACCAAAGCATGTGTGCACACACACACATTTTTGTACTTTTGTATAAACATCCATTGTAAGGCCTTCATGATATTCCACTGGCTGGGTACATTGTAAATTATTTAATCACAACCATCATGTTTGACATTTCCATTATTTCTAATTTTTCTCTATGATAAATAATACTGAAATGAACAGTCTTAGGCCGGGCACAGTGGCTCATGCCTATAATTCTAGCACTCTGGGAATCCAAGGCGGGAGGATCACTTCAGGTCAGGAGTTCAAGACCAGCCTGAGCAAGAGCAAGACCACATCTCTACTAAAAATAGAAAAAATTAGCCTGGCATGGTGGCTCATGCCTGTAGTCCCAGCTACTTGGGAGGCTGAGGCAGGAGGATTGCTTGAGTCCAGGAGTTTCAGGTTGCTGTGAGCTAGGCTGACACCACAGCACTCTAGCCTGGGTTACGAGCAAGACTTTGTCTCAAAAAAAAAAAAAAAAGAATAGTCTTATATTTAATACTCTGTCCACATTTCAGATTTTTTTCCCTTTGGATAAATACATAGAAATGTTGATTACTCTCTCCAGGAGTATGAGCATTTTAAGATTATTTATTTATTTAACTAATTAATTTTATTTTTGAGAAAAGGTCTTGCTCTGTCACCCTGGCTAGAGTACAGTGATGTAACCATAGCTCACCGTAACCACCAACTCCTGGACTCAAGTGATCCTCCCACATCAGCCTCCTGAGTAGCTGGGACTACAAGTGCGTGCCACCATACCTGGCTGATTTCTTTCTCAATTTTTTGTAAAGACAGGGTCTTGCCATGTTGCACAGGCTGGTCTCTATCTCCTGACCTCAAGCGATCCTCCTGCCTTGGCCACCCAAAGTGTTGGGATTACAGACAAGAGCCGTTGTACCTGACCTAAGATTCATAATACATACTTGATTCACATGAATTGGAATAACCCAAATATTTTCATTCATTTAAAAGTTTTGGTAATTTGAGAGGGAAGAGGGGAATTGTATTTCATTTTTTAATTGGTATTTTCTTATTCACTAGAGAGGATGAATTTTTGCCCTAAAAGTAGTAGATTTTGTAAGTGTTTTTTCCTGGTTCCTGAGGGGATTGGTGACAGTCACGCATTCCTCAGGGGTGGGAATAGCAAAGCTGTTTGTAACTTCTAGGAAGTAATACGTGGTGATTAGCATATTAGAACACATAGTCAAATCACTTGTGACACAACCACATTGTGGCACAAGATTGAATGGACAATTTATTTAGACTCCTAGAATGAGAAAATACAGTATCTCCAGGGAGGGGTGAAGAGTAAGTGACAGGAGGAGGTAGTTTCTTTGCCTGCTCGTTTATCTACTCCCCTCTTTTCCTCTTCTCCTCCCCCTCCCTTCTCCCTCATACATGTTATGTGTGCATATATAATATCGTATATTGAATATATATATGTGTTCGAGTATAATTTAATAGAAACAATATTATGTATTGTAATATTATAATGTAATGTAATTATGAACAATCTATGCTAATACAGTGTATGTGTGACGTTTCCAGACATCAGGAGGATTTGGAAATGTGAGGCCAGCTGTGTTTCTTCTGGGGCATCTGGTCTAGGAAGGCAACAAGATGGGTGCCTCGTGACTGGCGGGCAAGGAGGGCTAAGGCCAGCCTCAGCGCCCTTTAAAAGCATCCTTGCTTTGCCCACCAACCTGAGCGCTACCTTTTCTCTGAAAGTCTCCTTGCTCTTCCTTCTGGACACCTTGCTATGCCTGGAATTCCCTTCCCTTATCTATGAGGGTAGTTGTCCCTCATCTACCCTAATCATCCTTCAGTGTCTGCTCAGATGCCACCTCCTCCAAGAAGCCTTCTCTAACCGCCCCCCATAGATGCAATGCTGTCCGAGCCCTCTGCCCTCCCACCTCACCCGTGGCGCCCGGCACTTTACACTTGGCACTGTGGCTATTACTGTACTCTTCCTGTGTCCTCAGTTAGTCTGTGAGCTCTAGAAGGCAGGACCTGGCATGACATATCTCTAAATCCCCATGTTACCTATCACAGCTCCTGGCACAGAGAAGGCAGTCTGTGAAGCTCTACGTAAGTGAGTGAACGAACACATCTTCACCACGTCTTGCAAGTTCAGGCTCCCTACACCATCTGCTGTGTGTGCCGTGTGTGTGTGTGTGTGTGTGTGTGTGTGTGTGTGTGTGTGAGATTGGACTAAATGTGAAATTATCTCCTCTGGCTGATTGCACACGGGTTGATCGTGGGCAGGATCCCAGAGTGGAAGCAGGAAGTGGCACGTGAGTGTAGAAATGAACGCTGGGCTGGGAACCAGGAAGACTGGGTTCCTACCCGGCCCTGTCTCTCCCCAGCTGGGTGACCTTGGACGTTCAGGTCCTCCTCCATGGGTCTCGACCTACCCATCTGCAGGATGGGACGTGGGCGTGATCTCCAATCCAAGGCCACTTCCTTCCTGCACACTCGCCCTTCTGGCACAGAGTGTGTCAGCCGCCCTGGTGGTCCCTGAGTGCCTTCGTTGCTCAGAGAGGAAATTGGAAAAGAGAGAGTAGCTGGGCCTGTCAGGGCTGACTTGCGCTCTCTATCTTCCTGAAGGCTGTGGAGCTTCCATAAAGATATTTCCCATGTGATACCTTTTCCCTCTTAGGTTTCAGAAATTATTTTATTTATAGACACTCATATACATGTGGCCTCTGTGAATATGAAGGGCAGCCCCCAGGCATAGCCCAGAAGATTAACTGTCAAAATATAAAGATGAGTCCATTTTCTATGGGAATATATGTATGCAAATGCATAGGAAAGAGCAGAGAAGTTTACACTCCAAACTGATAACAACGATTTCCTCTGGGGGAGTGGGGAGGAGACTAAGATCACAGGCTCCAAGAGGACTTTAGCCTTATCAGTGTTTGCAGTTTTTTCAAGGAGAATGCATCTATGTATTATTTTTTTAATTAAATAGTAATCAATACTAAGTTAAAAGGTCCAGGTGGTATTTAGCGCTGCACTGACATAATTTTGGGTCTTGATACCTATATGGGTATATATCTTTATTTTTATTTCCCCATCTCTCTCTCTCTTTCCTAAATGTAAAGATAGGACATCATTATATTTCTAGCAACAAGAGCTTGATTAAATAAAGCTGCTTTGATTCATAAGAATACTTTGCAAGAATTAGGACTCCTAAGATAATATATTTTTATGGAAAAGAAGCAGGTTAAGTAAAAAAAAAAATCAAGAATCAAAACTTGGCAACCAAGGACAAACTTTAAGAGCAATAAAATGGAGAACGCAGCGTGCAGAGTTCAGGAGGAGGAGGTGACAGCCATGCTTACCACACAGGTACTGTGCTTGCAGGGGGGTGGGGGGACTGGGCACCAAACATGGTTCTGAAATTCCTGGCAGCCAGGGAGGGAGAAAGGAAAATTCAATGCCTTCCAGGATGCATTACAATTACACAGAGGGGCAAAGCTTGCCATGAAATTCTAAAAGAATTGTATGGTATCATTATTATTGTCCCGTGAGAAAACCGAGGCTCAGAATGATTTAGCATCTTGCCTAATATCCCATAGCCAGCAAGTGGGATGGCAGGAAATTAACCTGGTGCTTTCCCATTCATTATCTTGTTCAATCCTAGCAACAGCAATAAGAAATAGGCATTCTTGTCCCTGTTTTAGAGATAAGGAAATGGTGGCTCACAAAGATGGATGTGCCGAAGGGCACATAAAGAAAAGGTGAAACTAGGATTCAGGCCACGTCCTGGGACTCCAGCTCCAGGAGGCCGAGAAGGGCCTCTGCAGTATCTGCTCTTCACCCCTCTGCCCCTCCTTGCCACCCTCCACCCCTGCACCCAAATACCCGACCGCTCACTATTCTGCAGACACGTGGGCCTTTTCACCGGAATTCCCTATTACTGGAGTGCCCTCCACTCCTGCCCTGCTCGGAAAAGTCTTCTCATTCCTCAGCATCTAGATCCAGTGTCATCCCTTCTTCGCTCTCCCTGGCATTCATGATGGTAACTTCGCTTGGGCACTTAGTATACATTATAGTTTTATCTTTAAGAACTATTGTCCTCTCCAGATTCTGAATTCTATAAAGATCTGGATTTTACCTGAATTGTCTTTACATGCCCAGAGCCTGACATCATGCCTGGCACATAGTAGGTGTTCAATAAATGTCCAATGAATATACGTGCAAAATCTATGAACCTGCCCTTGTTCTGCAGGGTAAAGGGCACACAATGACATATTATAGGATGTCGATTCTTATAATTTCATAACTTATGATTTAACTTAACTTATAATTAATAACTTATAATTTCATTGAAAATACAAGAAACAACACTCATGAAGCAATTCGATGCTGAATTGCAGATCTGGGTGTGGGATGAAGGGCCCCCTTAGTGGGTTCACGGCAGCTACTCTGCAACAGCTTTCGTTGGAGGAATAAGTTGAAGGACGGCTGAGCCTTTAAAACACTGAGGGGCAGAGCGACTCTCCACGGGATCATGAAATCTTAGACTCTTTCAACTAGTAAGAACTAGTAAGAAGGATAAGAGAAATTGTTCTCCCAGACAAAAGAGGAAAGGGAGGCCCAGAGAAATTAATTTCCATTCATCTCAACCAATGTTCTTTTTGTAAAATTTAATTTGTTTAAAATGTTTGAAGTACCTTAATGCATAGTTCAAATTTTAATAATTGATAACTTTAATAACTATGATTGAAGGTTAAAATTTGATAAGATATTTAATTTCTAAACCTGATACCTCCATTTTCTCAGAAAGCCAAGTATGATGGGATCACTTGCAGGACAGGCACGCCCTCCACGGTTGTGATGAGGTCACTGATGAGGCCGGGCGCGATGGCTCACGCCTGTAATCCTAGCACTCTAGAAGGCAGAGGTGGGAGGATTGCTCGAGGTCAGGAGTTGGAAACCAGCCTGAGCAAAAGCGAGACCCCTTAATTGGCCAACTAAAAATATATAGAAAAAATTAGCTGGGAATGGTGGTGCATGCCTGTAGTCTCAGCTACTTGGGAGGCTGAGGCAGGAGGATCGCTTGAGCCCAGGAGTTTGAGGTTGCTGTGAGCTAGGCTGACGCCACGGCACTCTAGCCCAGGCAACAGAGTGAGACTTTGTCTCAAAAAAAAAAAAAAAAAAGAGGTCACTGATGGTCATAGCTGCCTCCTCCTTTATGTGCTGTTGCCCTGCGGAGACATTGCTTGAAACACTGTATACTGTACTTGCCCGGGGTTTCCAAACCTGCCAAAGTCAATTGCTTTTGTTCTTACCCTAACCCACATTGTCACGTGAGAAAAAAACAAAAGAAAGCCCTTCTTGTGAAGATAAGGGGAACTATTATGGGTGCCTGGCAAGACTAGGAGAAGAAGGATGCCCTCTGGGATAGATAGTCAGGGTCGGGGAAAGAAGCAGAATTCACCCCAGGTGGTTCACATGAAGACCCTTGAAAGAAAGAGATGCTTACAGAGATATGAGTGGAGGGTAGGACACCCCAAACAGATGTTGGGGCTCTCAAAGGCTGGCATCCGGGGAGGGAGGGCAGCTGTTATCGCTTGGAGGTCTGAAGGGACAGGGGGTAAATATTGGAGGCTGGTATGAGCAGGACTGGGAAGAAAGAACCACAGTCAGGAGCTGTAGCTATGAAGGGAGCCAGCCACTGCCAAAGACAGGCCGTGACAGCAGGGAGCGAGAGGGGGAGAAAAGGATCAATCTCTCTCTCTCTCTCTGCCTTCCCTGCCCCATCCCCAGTCTCATGCTGGTGTCTCCTTTGGCCAAACCCAACCAGAAGTGAACTGTCAGGGAAGGCCAGGAGGTGCATCCACTGAGGTCAGAGTTTGGGGCATGGAGTAGGGCAGAGGCTGGGTCTGGGTGGGGTACGTGTATGCTGCCCGGGACGAGGGTGTGGCCAGGCAGTGGCTCCCTGAGAACCAACTGGAAAAACCTACACATGGTGGCTGCCATCAGCTCCTCCAAGCATCCCTTGTCCAGTGACCAAAGGGTTAGGCAGACCCAGGACTCCTGTGACAATGCCTTGGATCTTGGATGTCATTCCCAGGAAGCAGAACTAGAATGTGGTTTCAGTTAAGGAACTTGATGAAAATTAATTGCATTTCACCCAATCTGGGAGTTGTAATAACTCTCAGTAGGAGTATGGACAGCTGGGGTGAGAAGACTCAGAGAGCAGGAATTCGGCCATGTGTCTCCGACACTGTCTGGGGAGAAGGAAGGCTCACCACAAGTCCCCTTTGAGCCTGTCCCCAAAGGGCGTGGATGCATCAGACTGTCATAGCTCAGTGATACCTGCTTGGAGACCACCCGCTCCCTCCCAAGGCTCTGACTCCACACTCCCCAAGCAGCCTTGCGCCTAGCGTTTCACTCTCACATAGCTTGCTTGTAGGGAGAGAATGTGCTGCTTAGC
>VSMD01015990.1:0-51047 GCA_008750895.1 Mirza zaza
TTTTTTGAGACAGAGTCTCACTTTATTGCCCAGGCTAGAGTGAGTGCCATGGCGTCAGCCTAGCTCACAGCAACCTCAAACTCCTGGACTCAAGCAATCCTGCTGCCTCAGCCTCCCAAGTAGCTGGGACTACAGGCATGTGCCACCATGCCCGGCTAATTTTTTCTATATATATTAGTTGGCCAATTAATTTCTTTCTATTTATAGTGGAGATGGGGTCTCGCTCTTGCTCAGGCTGGTCTCGAATTCCTGAGCTCAAAGGATCCGCCCACCTCGGCCTCCCAGAGAGCTAGGATTACAGGCTTGAGCCACCGCGCCCGGCCTATAAAGAATCTTTTTTTCTCATCATTTTATTATCCTGAAATACAGTCCACTCAAGAAAGGCCTGATAAATACTGGATTTTTTACCTTCATCAATTTTCAGAGTAATTGGTGCCCTGGTAATCCCAAAGGTGCTGAGTGAGTTTTTCTTTTTTTTAGAGTATTGGTATAAACTTATGATTTCTAATGTATTTGTGTTTCTTTCTGTGTAATATCTACTGAATGAATGTAGTCATTCTTCCTGACATTCATATTGTTTTATCTTTTGCCTGTGGAAGCCATTCAGTTTGTCTGTGGTGTCCTTTTGACACGATTTTAGTAATTTTTGATAATGCCTTAGACTTATACATGACAAGTTGACCCTATCCCCAGGGAACCTTGATGCAAAATAGTATTTAGAGACCACAATCTGGGAGCCAAGAAGTACTCATTGCTACTCAGTTGTCATGCTTCTAAGAATTCTTTTCAGTTGTCAGATATAAGAAATATGTGTCTTTTAGAAAAAATGAAAAAAATCATGAGTTCATACTGATATTTCAAACTTAGTTTAAAGATTAAAGGGTTTTTATAGATCTTCTTTGATTTGTGTATTTATATATTTTGTATATCTTTTATGCTGAAAATCTTGGTTTTTAGTAAATTAGCATAATTATTTGCTTTATATGGTTTTTTTTAAAAAATAGTTTTAAAATGGCAGTACTATTTCTATTTTTATAAGATCAATGAATGTGGTTTAAAATTTTTGTGGTTCTTTTTTTCTAGGGCTATACAGTTAAAATACTGTGTTTTGAAGTCAGTAGAACAATTCTGTGTGCTTGGTTATGCTGTCAAACTTGGTACACAGGTTTATTTGTTTCAGGGTTTTTTTTTTTTTTCCGAGACAAGGTCTCATTCTGGAGTGCAGTGGCACAGTCATCGCTTATTGCAGCCTCAAACTTCTGGCTCAGGTGATCCTTCTGCTTCATCCTCCTGAGTATCTAGGACTATAGGCACATGCCACCACAACTGGCTAATTTAAAAATTTTTTTTTGTAGAAATGGGGTCTGCTGTTTTGCCCAGGCTGGTCTCAAATTCCTGGTCTCAAGATATCCTCCTGTCTTGGCCTCCCAAAGTGCTGGGATTATAGGAGAGAGCCACTGTGTTCGGCCCAGGTTTTCAATAATCATCTTATGTTCTCTTTAAGTTCTGGGCAGCCTGCAGTAGTGGAAAGCTATAGAAATTTTTTTAAAGTGATTATTACTGGCCTTTTCTTCCCTTCCCTTACCCTTGAAAAATAGTGACAAGATTCAGCCTTCCCACTTTATAGTTGAAGTAACAGACTTTTTTGAAGTTATATTTCTCATTAATGATAGAGATTGGTGGAGCTTTACTTTTAGAGGAATGAGTTTTTTCCTAATTGGGAATACTAATAAAATTTAAAATATATACCTAGTATAGCCTCATTGTACTGGTAATAGTCAATTCAGGTAATTTTCAGATTGGCTCACAGATGCATCAGCCCCTTTGTGCAGTTGCTGGGAGAAACTGTAATGGATTCTCTGCTTTTTCTTCTTAATTGAATTATGAGGGAAAACTCGAGAATCATGGGGGAGGGCTGTTATTCAGAAGCAGATCTTTTGAGGATGGGAGCCACTGTATGGCTCCCATTGCTTCTCCAAGAATATAAGGAAAATTCAGGTAATATGTAGGGGAGTGGATGCCTTACTTAGCACCACATTTCCTCAAGTACAGTCCATTGATAAGCTTTAGCTACCTACTCCAAGCTCTTCTTATTAGGTTTCTATAATCAATTATTACCAATTGTATGTGTGAATAGTTTTCATAATATAAAATTATAGTTAATGAATTTGTTAATTTTTCCTGTTTCACTCTGGATAGACAAACTAATACCAGCAAAATATAAAATTCAAGTAATAAGAAAAGGAGAGTTAGGAAATTTATAAATAATTCTGCATTTACTTGTATGTTTATCCCTGTAGTTGTCTTGATTTCTACTAATTTCTACAAATCTCATATTACACACTTTTGGAACCATGTTCAGAATTAGGGGTAGGGAAGAGTAAGATAAAACTAGCTAACATCTATTGAATAAGAATAACAACCCTATGAGGAAGAGTCTATTATTAGCTCCATTTTAGAAATGAGGAAACTGAGGAATAGAGAAGTTAAATGTGACCGTCCACAGGTTTCACTGAATAGAATTATAACTTACTTTAAGAATGTATGCATGTTCTGCTACTCTTGGCTTCTTAAATAATATTTTACAGTATTTTTTATAAATGTTTTTGTAATGTTTGTTTTGTATTTTACAGCTAATAGCTGCTACACACACACACACACACACAACACACACACTTTTTTTTTTTTTGAGAAGGAATCTCACTGTGTTGCCCAGGCTGGTCTCAAACTCGTGGGTTCGAGGGATCTTCCTGCCTTTGTCTCCTCAATAGCTGGGACTACAGGCATACACCACCATGCCTGAATTTTTAAAAATAATATTTTATTACTAATGTAAAATATCATGTGGCTAGTTCTCCATTTCTCAAAATATTTTATCATGAAGTTTATTTTAGAGCTTTGGTTCTTAAGGAGAATGTACTTAAAATGAAAGTATTTTGGGTCTTGTGTGTTGAAATGAGAAGATAAATGTTCAGGCTTGCTATTCATTTTGTGGATGACTTGCTTTGCTTTGCCATTATACTGGGCTGAAATGTTAGTTATTCTATATATTTGGGCCCACAGTCAGCTTATATAAGATATATTGTTTTACTTGAAGAATGTTGAAAATAAGTATTTTTCTTTCCAGTAAGATTTAAATACATTCTGTCAATGGTTGACTTGTAGTTCAGAAATGAAAATTTAGAGAAATGCTTTTAACTTCTAATGCATTAAAAGACTTCATTTCTTTATTTCTTTATTGTAGAAATGTAGACAACCAGTTTCCTGAGCAAGCTATTCCACCTGGATTTCCAGCATATCCTGCCTTTAGCCCACTGCAGATGCTGTGGTGGCAACAGATGTATGCTCACCAGTATTACATGCAATAGTAAGTTAATCTAAGGGCATTTCTTTTAGTTCCTAACTGTGTTATTTGGTTTATTTTTTTAATCCTAAGTAAGTTGATTTTGCTATTTCATTTGATGATATATTTAATTAATTATTTAAAATTATTATGAGAAGAATTCACAAACATCTCTTTATTTTAAATTATTTGGCCAAAGGAAAAAGGGTTCACCTCCAGTTCCCATCAACTGAATATGCCTTGGCTCCTCCCTCTCTCCCCTGATTATGTTTAGCAGTATTCAGATGCTTTGTTTAACATATCATTTTATAAGATCAAGAGGGTGAAACTTAGGAAGGTTTCACTAGAAGGCAGCAAATCTACACAAAGAGATAGAAAGTCAAATGAAAAAGGGAATAGACAGAACCATGTCAGGGAAGGGCCAATCTTAAGTAGAGCTCAGATGTGGCTAAATATGCTTACTGGACTCTGAGGATTTTAGTAAGTCTTGATTCTGGTGAGTGTGGAACAGTCTTAGCACTGAGTATAGTTTCTCAGCTTTCACTCTTCCGAACTTCCTAGGCATTCATTTAACATTGACTAGCTCTCTTTACTGTTTGTTCTCCTCTCCTTGATTCTGTGATTCTTTTATCTTCCTCATCTTTTTTGTCTTTCTGATCATTCTTTTTGTACCTTTTTCCTTCTTCTAAATAATATTATAACATTCCTTGCTCAATTCAACATACATTTGTGTACTTACCATGTGCCTCTTGGCACTCCTAGTTGATAGAGAGGATTGGATTTAGTCCTGGGGCAGTTCCTTTGCATTTCTTTCTTCCATGGCCTTAGCTGTTAGCTTTTTGTAGATGACTCCCAATTCTTTATCTTCTGTGCTTCATCCTGCATCTCTGTTTAACTGTTGGAAGGTTTCTATAGGAAAATTAGCTTTTACCCGAAATCTAGTACATCTAAAGTTTGACTCCTCCATTCCCTTAAGTACCTTCACCTTCCTTACTTCTTTCTTCGTCAGTGATACTTTCTTCTTACCATCTAAGCTCTTAACCTTAATCAGCTTTGATTTTGACTTCTGTTATCCCCAAACCCAGTAACTTACGAAGATGAGTTAATAGAGCTGTCCTTCCCCTATATGCTACTTCCAATATTTTTCCCAGATCTTTTCTCATTTTAAACCCACTTTACTTCAGTAGCTCTTTCTCCTTTTAGGTTCTTTACTACATTTCTTCATACTACTGCCAGGTTAAATTTCTTAACACATAATTAAGTCATTCATTCCCCATCACCTAGAATATTTGCTGGCTCTCTTGCCTATAGTGTGTGATCTATATCTTTATCCTTCTTCCAGACCTCTCCCCATAAATCTAACCTGCTTTATGAACCTCATATCCCAATACTCTCTTCCATAAGCCCTTGGCTCCAGCCAGGCCATTTGTATATGTTGCCATGGTAATGGTTATCATTTGTTGACTTCTTTGTGCCGAGTACTCTGCTGGATGCTATACACCCCTTGTCTCATTTGTAAACCTCATGAGAACCATGTAAGACAATTGGACCTTGTTGTAGCTTGCTACTAAATCATATGTCTTATGTACGTCATCTAACTTCTGAGCCTCAAATTCTCACCTTTAAAATAAAACAACTCACCTGTGTATCAGAATATCCATAAGGTAGAAAGTATTTTGTAAACTAAAAAGCCCTATATGGATACAAGGTATTAGTTTACTGGCTTAATGAGCATTTTGTAGCCAGGGAAACATTTATTTAATTTTTCTTTGCTATCCTGTTTAACTTTTTATTGTAGAAAAATTTAAACATATAATGAAATAGAATAGTAAAATGAATTCCTGTGTACCCATCATGCAGCTTCAACATTTGTTAATTCATGTCGATCTTATTCTACAACTTTCCCTTCCACTGGATAATTTAAAGCAAATCTAAGACATATTATCATTTTATTTGGAAATTTATTCTGACTTTTAATCAATCAAATTATAAACAAACTTCAGGACTACAATTCTTTGTAAGTTGACAAGGACCAGTGGTCTGCAGTTGGAATTCTCAAAAATCAGGATTGGGATTGAGGGACTGTTATCTGAGATGTATTAATACAAATAATTTATCCCTGACAATAGATACAAAGGGTAATAATATATATTTTTAGATAAATTTTTCAAAACATGGATCTAAGGGAGAGGTGGTGGGCTTGGGAGTTTTCATCCCATGTAGAATAACAAAAGGGGCCATTAATGAAAAGGTTTGGACATACTTGTCCTTAGCTTGTAAGATAATTTAGTGACAGAGAGAAAAGAGTGATTACCATGACTGCTCTTGTCTATTCCACCTTCCCCTCCCATCTTAGACCACCAGGCTAAGAGCATCCTTTCCTGAGCCACTTCTACCATCAGTCTTGGCTCTGCTTTTCTAATGGAATTTGTGCTTATCTAAGAAATATGGTACAGGAGTTGTGATATTCCATATTAGTTTTATGAAAAATACATTCAGCTCCCAGGAATTATGAAAAAATACAGTATGATAAAATTTTTTTTCTTTTTAATATTTATTTTGGTGAATGTTTCAGTCAAGCCGCAGTTTCAGCTCAGGCCACATCAAATGCCAACTCAGCCCAGCCTACTGCTTCACAGCCTCTAAATTTGGCACATGTTCCTGGAGAAGAACCCCCACCAGCTCCAAACCTAGTGGCCCAAGAAAATCGACCCATGAATGAGAATGTTCAAATGAATGCACAGGGAGGTCCAGTGCTAAATGATGAAGACTTCAACCGAGACTGGTTAGACTGGATGTACACGTTCTCTCGAGCTGCAATTCTCCTCAGCATTGTGTACTTCTATTCTTCTTTTAGTCGGTTTATCATGGTAATGGGAGCCATGCTACTAGTTTATTTGTGAGTGATGTTCATTAACTTTTTGTGGTTTCTTTTAACTACTTCCTGAAATTGTTAGCACAGAATCTGGCACAGGGTAGTCTATTGTGAATGTTGAGTGAAGGAATATGAATGCTGGGCTTCTAGGCTTCAGATATCTGGCATGTTTCTGATACCAAAAGCTGTAGGGCAGGTTATGTTGAGTAAGAATATTTATCATAATTGTTTAGAAGCAGATTTTCTGTTTACTGTATTTTATAAAAATTTTAATTCAATGAGACATGCTCTGTCAATTATTTAGAACTTCAAAAAACATGCGATGCACTCCTGCATAAGGACATCCTTTTAAATTAAAATTACCAATAGTATTTCCTATAGGTATAAGTCAGATTTTTTCATAAGTAGACTAATTTTCCCTTGCTCCCTTCTCCCCAAGGGCATACAAATATCTTGTATTTTATTTTTGAAAAATACCAAACAATATTTTAGGACTCTTGTTATGTGTTAATGTCTAACATAGAGGGAGTCAAGCCTCTGATAGACTTACAGATTTAAATTGGTTTTTGTTTTGCTGTCATTGCTTTTTTTTTTCTTAAGAGACAAGGTGTCACTCTGTCACCAGAGTGGAGTATAGTGGTGTGATCACAGCTCACTGTAGCCTCCAACTCCTCCTGGGCTCCATCATGGCTTTGAAAAGGGTAGTTCCCTGGCCTGAAGTGAGAAGTTGTTTTTTTTAGTTATAGTTGTAATCATTTTTCTCTTGTAGGACACTGATGTTTTATAGTGTTATAAATAAAAACAATTGTGACTTGGTTTCTTTACTCTTTATTTTACTGAAAAGGCACCAAGCTGGATGGTTTCCTTTTAGGCCAGAAGGAGGTCAGCAACAGGCTCCCAACAATGCCAGAGTTAACAATGATGGGCAGAATGCACACAATCTAGAACTTGAAGAAATGGTATGTTGTTATCGAGGCTTTTGTATACTTTAAATATATTAATAGATATTTCCTCAGCACCATATGGGACCAACATGATAAAAGAATCTTGGATATTCCATAACTGTTTGTGAAATGACACATGGAAAAAAGCTAACATATAAACTGTGGTGGTTTCATCTGGTAGAATTTAAAATATAATACTGAATCGGTCATATATTAGAACTAAATGGGAAGAAATAATATTTTTTTCTGAAAATAGCCTAGAAAGAAAATTGTGCACATGGTGAGAGTCTTGTATTACATTGGCAGTTGTCCCCTTTAAAATTGAACACCAAGGAATTTATTAACTTTGGACTTAAAGATTTCTAATGACCACATATGTACCACTTCCTTATTACATGCTTATATTCTTTTGTTCTACAGTGAAGAACTTAACTGTCTTCTTTGCTATTCTGAGTTAATACTAGTAGTTGAAATCACTCAGGAGTGTGTTTCTTGTTTTGTTTGGAAGGAGCATCTTATGGATGATGGGCTTGAAGATGAGAGTGGAGAAGATGCAAGTGAAGATGCCAGTGCAATTCAGAGGCCTGGATTGATGGCTTCAGCTTGGTCTTTCATCACCACCTTCTTTACTTCACTAATACCAGAGGGGCCTCCCCAGGTTGCCAATTAGACCTGAAAAACTGTGCCACCTATATAGAAGGGTCTGACTTTAGGAAAGTGGTTTTAAATAACAGTGCAATTTCAAAAAAATTTATAACTTTCTTTTGATCATCATGTACAGAGGTGTTTTTTTCTTTAAGCTTCTCATGCATATGAATATTTTAAGCACAAATGGACTACTAAATGTGTGATTTTTTTTTTAAGATCCTAACAGAACATAGCGTAACAATATTGGTCTTCCAGATGTTATTCATTTCAATTATGTATAGTAAACCAAGACCGACCTGTTTGTGCGTATTATTTCTTTAAAGAGCTGCTTTACATATAAATGTCTATAGTTAGTAGCCTAGCCCTTCAATGTGTAATTTGAATAAATATATCTATTTTCTGTGAATTATCCTGAAAGTTTTAAACAGAATGGACTCATAGTTTTTAATAAAGAATATTATTTACCTAAAATGTGCTAGTAGCATCTTGCCCAGCCATAAAGCAATAAACTTCTCAGTAATCTTAATTTTGACATTTGAAAAAATAATGGAAACTTTCTATTTTAAGGGCATGTATCCCATCAATTGGAATTAGTACCTTAAAGAAAAAAGGCAGCTCTTCAATGGAATTAATAGTGATACAAAATGTTTGATACAGGCAGTACTTTTATAAAATAAGATATGCTGGAAATTGCTCCCTGTAATTTTTTAAATAAAAAGTCAATTATGGTAAACAGTCTTTTGGGATATTTGTTCAAGTTCATCAGTAATGTACCCATTACATACAAAAATCTATGTGAATTTCAATAGTTGTTTGGAAGGATTGGTGAAGTCTTAAAAGTCATCTTTGCCTCTTTCCATTCCAAATGGATATCTCCTAGTTATTAAGTAGTCTGAAACCTCAGTAATTTATTTAAAAATCCTTGTGAAAGCCAATTTAATATTTCATAAAAATGGAGTAGGTTTCTTACAGAGTAGCTAACTAAAATCAAACAAATGTGGAAGGGAGAACTTTATCTCACATGAAATGAATTATAAAATTATGAGTATACTCATAATATGAGTAATACTCATATTATGAGTATACTCATAGTACTGGCATAGAAATATATGATTTAGATAACAGAGTAGAAGATCCATGAATTTTTCTCTACCTTGTTTACTTATAATGATAAAGGTAACAGTTCCAGGGATAAACCTTCAGAAAAGAAAATCAGGTTTTTATTTATAGATATCAATTAAGACACTGAATGTGAGCAATCAAACCTTGGAAATACTAAGAGAAAATATAGGCGAATACATCTATAATATTGGTGTGAGAAAAATACCTTTATGGCAAACCTCTAAAAGAAGATTGCTATGTATATATTGTCTTGACATATATTATTTAAAGGCAAACAATTAGGAAGAAAGAAAATGAAATAAATGAAGTCTTAGGTTCAGTCCAGTAAAAAAAAAAAAAAAAAAAGTACTCCAATAGGAAATAGGCAATAAATATGGGGGAAAAAGTAGTATGTAGTAGTTAAAACTTTCAAATTGGTAAGATGATGCTGACAGTGTTGGTGAAGCTATAGGGGAATGTAAAATAGTAAAATAGCCTTTCCAGCAAGTATCAAAAATTTTAAATGTGCACAGAATCATTCAGCGTCATCCTGTTTTTCCTAGAATAAAAATCAGATTAATTGAACATGGCTTACAAAGTCCTGAAAGGCCAGGCATAGGCCTCTTGTCAGTCTGAGTTCCCTCTTAATGCTGCGTCTGTTTAAGTTAGGCTGCTCTTTGACTTCCCACACACTCTTCTTCCATACCTAGGACTTTTTAAATTGCTGTTCTTTTTGTTAGGAACACCAACAGTTCTTTTCTTCTTTGCCTCATTAACACTAATCATTTGTATCTCAGTATAATTGCCAGTTCCTTAGGGGAGCTTTTCCTTGGAAGCAGAATTTACTTTGCATTTTACACTGCTGCAGTTTATATTTATTTACCTATTTGTCTCACCCACAATATATAAGGGCTATGAGGTGGAGAGTACCTGGTATTTAGTGCAGTTCTGAAACAGCACATACCCTTTCAACCAGCAAAAGTTTGAAAAGATATCACCAATGTGTGGGATTTAGCTTTCAACATGTTCATTAGATTGTTTATAATAGGAAAAAAAATAACTGGCAGATGTTCAACAGAGTGATCTATGGTACATTTGAACACTGGGGCCATGATTAGGTATGGTTTGTTTCGGGATGGTGCAATCATTGCATCCAGATTGAGGGTCTGGGTTTTAACCTGGGAGCTAAATAAATAAACTGTCAAACTGGCAGAATTGCTTCATGGGCAGGTTCTAAAGCAGAGGAAGAAGAATGCAGAGATGATTGTGAGATTGCTCCATCTTAGTCTTATTTCTGTTGGGGGATGGAGAGAGGAAAATTGGAGCTGTAGAATTTATAGAGCTGGGCAGCATTGTGGGGGACAACCCTCTGGAGGAAATAAGCAGGCTAAGGAGAAAGATATCTACTAGACTTGGTGGATAAACCCCGGAGGCCCTAGTCTAGGGTACCAGTTTCATGAGTCTTCTTGCCAAAGCTGACTTCCTTGATCCTACTGCTAAATTCTCAATCTCTTCCTCCATTTGATCTGCTTTCCAAAATGAGCATACCAAGGCCTGCACAAACTATTTCATATGGTGCAGTAAGCCGTTTCACCCAGCGTTCCAAAGCCAAAGGATGAGCAAGTGGGAAAAATTAAGACCTGTTGTAGGGTCTTTACCAGTTACCACCCCTCACAGGGTGCTTAGGAGTAAAGGTGTTGTTGCGCCTTTCTTTCCAATTACATAATGATACAAAATTATTAATTATGCTTTAGAAATTATTACTAAAGTTTGAACATTTGCTATATTCCTGGCACTGTGCTAAATGCAATACCTGCATTTCAAAGAATCCTTAAAACAACTCAAGGTAGGTTCCACTTGTTACTTCTGTTTTCCAGTTGAGGAAACCAAGACTTAAAGAGGTTAAATAGCTGGCCTAAAGTCACACAATTAGTAAGTAACAAAGTCGAGATTTGGACTCATGTCTATTCTACCCTAGACTTTGAACCCTTTAAAATTAATTATACAAATAAGGCATGCAGGGAGTTCAGCCTTGAACATAGGGTGATGAGCTTGTTTTGCACCAACCCTTCTGCTGAGGAAACTAGAAAATCCAGAATATACGTATCTATTAAGGCATCAGAAAATTATCCAGGAAGCAAGGGCTAATATTCCAGCGAAGTGAAACATGGATTTGGTACCATTTTTCCCCCTCAAGGGATGTGCTAATTCAAAGGCAGTGGCTGGGAAGCTAGGCAGAATTTTTAGAAGACTTACTGGGAACAAAAATTAGGGTTCAGGATCCAAGTAGAAGTGGCCCTTGTAAGCACCCCAGGCTTTCCACTGGGACTCAAAAGGGCTACTCTTTGAGTAAAAGAGAACTACATATGGACCTGTCCATGCAAGGACTGAAGTCCAGCCTCAATTGTGGTAGATGGCCAGGAGCAAACACAAATTCTCTCCGAAGGAAGAGAACATCATTCAATTTCTCAAATTTTCTCTGTGATAGCATTCAAAATCTGTTAAAGAAAACAAAAACAAAACCAACTAAGAATGCAAAAAAAAAAAAAAAAATCCCACAAAATTTGACTAAATATGAGAAAGTAAGAAAAAGACTTCCAGGAAATTCAAATATTTAGCATTATCTGACAGGGACCTGACAATAACTATAAATTAAAATGTTCAAGGAATAAATAACCAGATGGAGAAATTTTAGCAGAGAACTTGTAACTATATAAAAAAGGAAATTTTAGAATTGAAAAATGATATGACTGAATTTAAGCATGTGTGGCTTTGATAGACACAGCTTAGAGAGAGTTAGTGAACTGAAAGATCAGAGAATATCGAGACTATCGCTGGGGTGAAAAGGGTAGACAATATTTGAAGAGTTAATGGCTAAGGACTTTTCCGGATTGATGAAAAGACATCAAGCCACATATGTAAGAAATGCTATTGACTTCTAAACAGGATAAATTACAGAGAAAATCACACATTGTATGCTATTACTTCATAGTAAAACTGCTGAAAAACAGACAGATTTTTAAAGTGGCCAGAGGAAAATATAGATTACTTTCAAAGGAGGATAGGATCCTCATTGGGGATTTCTCAGCAAAAGTAATGACAGAAGTCAATGGATGGTATTTTCAAAGGCTTAAAGAAAATAATGGCCAATCTGAAGACTATATGAGGCAAAAAAAAAAAAAAAGACACTTTCATACAATTGAAAACAAGATTGCCACCACTAGAAAGTACTAAAGGAAAGTATTAAACGATGTTCTTAAGTAGAAGGAAAATGATCATCTATCATAGCTTAGAGGTATAGAAAGGAGAGTATAAAACTAAATGCATGTTTGTATAAAACAATTTTATACTTTATGGGGTCTTAAATATATAAAGAACTGAAATACATGACAAAAAAAGTATATAAGTCTGGACAGAGTCAAATAGAATTAAAATATTCTGAAGTCCTCGAATTGTCTTGGAAGTTAAAATGGTGCTTTACATTTCCTGAGTTACTGATTTACATGAAAAATTAATAAAGCAGCAGTGTATGTTTCAATTTCTATAGTATTTTCTAAAAGAATATAAAACTATTGATAATAAAAGGGGAATATAAAATAATAAAATAATCCAAAAGAAGGCAAGAAAGGAGAAAAAGCATAGAAGATGAGAACAAACAGAATACAAACAAATGTACCAATATCTACATCAAGCGTACATGGGTTAACTATTCCAATTTAAAGACAATATTGTCAACCTGGATAAAGAACAAAACCTAATTCTCTAAGACTTAAAAACAGCACACCTTAAATATAAGGACACAGAAAGGTTGAAAGTTGAAAAAGATGGAAAAGACCTATCATGCAAGTAATTAACCAAGAAGCTTGTGTATTTAGCACACAAAATAGGCAGGTAAGAAGCATTACTAGAGTAAGAGGGATAATTTATAATGATAAAAGATTTACTTTACCAGGAATATGAAGCTTGCTGAAGTATTTGAGCTGTCTATGAATCTCAGACAGGTTGTCCATGGCCCTACCTCACCTTGGTGATGGCCCAGGAAGCTAACTCAGGGTTGGAGCAGGTGAAGAGGAGTCTAAGTATATGAAGATGTATATGATGTATATGAAGATGTGTGTGTGTGTATGTATGTATGTATAAAACATGAGAGGTGGAGTGTATATACTATTCAAAAGGACAAGAAATCTAACATTTTTTTTTATAAATAAAATAAAAGCTGGCTCTGAGCTCCCCCCCATCCCTGTTATTTTTGGGTCAAGATCACTAAGAAATGTTATTAATGATAGCTTATGCTTGTCAAATGCATACTGTTTGTTCTAAGTGCTTTGCAGGTATTTAAGCCTCACAATAGCCCTAGAATGTAGGTATCATTATTACCATTTCTATTTTATAGATGAAAAAGGCAGCAACTGTCAAAGCTGCTTTTCAAAATAGGGCAGTCTGGTGCCAGAACCCCTGCTCCTAACCATAGAGCCAGCTATGGATTTTAAAGTTTGTCCAACTTTTTAGATAAACATAATACCTGTCATGAACTGTCCCTTCAATTTTTTTTTTTTTTTTTTTGTAGACAGGATCTTGCTCTGTTGCCCAGGCTGGAGTGTAGTTACATCATCAGCTCACTGCAACCTCAAACTCCTGGGCTCAAGCAATCCTCCTGCCTCATCCTTCGGAGTAGCTGGGACTACAGGCATGCGCCACCACAGTGGGCTAATTTTTGAAATTTTTTGTAGAGATGGGGTCTCACTACGTTTGTTTCCCACGCTGGTCTCAAACTCCTGGCCTCAAGTGAACCTCCCACCTTGGATTATAGGCTTAAACCACTGCACCAACCTGTTCCTTCAATTTTAACGGCTCCAAGTTGTCATGGAAATTGTCTGTATACAAGAGCAAGGTAGAGAGAAGGATGAGAAACAATATGTGTTTACTGGGGCGCAGTAGGAACCCAGTACTCATCTCGGTACATTATAACAACCTTAAATTTAGATATTGTTAGCCCCATTTTAAATATGAGGAAAATAAGGTTTAGGGACTGCCAGAGACCGAACAAAGCACATTGGTAAGAGCAGAGAAGGGATTCATCTCACTCCAGTGCCTCTTCCCAATAAATCACATCGGCTTGTCATATCATGAAATGAAAGTGGACTTATCACATCTTGGCATATGGCTTCTTCAAGGTGTCAACCTCCGCTGAACGGTTAGTTACACCCCCAGTCACTAAGGCTGGAGAGGCGGGGACAGTAGGGGTGCACTTTACTATTTCTAGCACTAGATGGCGCGGCGACACCACCTATCTCTCCTGCCGCGGCCCTGGGAGGGAGGCTACGTCAGCGCTTGGGGCGCAGGAGGGAGGATGCTGCCTCATCAGAGCATGGAAAAAGCATGGAAGAGAGGAAATCTTGGCCCTGATATTCTGGTCCCCGACTCCAAACTTTGGGAGGGCTGGAGGCTGCAGCCTCCCGCCGGCTCCAGCACGCGCGGTGCTGGCCGCCCGGGCTTTGCTCAGACCACCGTGGCTTGAGCTCCCGGTTCCGCCAAGCCCTGGCGAGTGGACTTGGCACGCTCGCCTGCCTCCGCGGCTCCTGGCTTCCAGGAGCTTGGCACCGCGGCAGATGCTCCAGGACTGTAGGCTTAAAAGCTCGCTGTGTATGTCATCCCAGAGGGCGCAGTCCTGTCCTGGCTGAGCCGCTCTCCGGCTCGCCTGCTGCCGCTCTGCGCCCTTGCTCCAGGTGGCAGAGTCGTCCGGAAGGAGGACAGGTGACAAGGCCGCTCCCTGACAGCCTGGCAGCGAACTGCAGAGCTGCCTTTGACAAAACTCTGTTGAGGAGATTGTCATAAACTCCATGGGTTCAAAACCTCAAGAGCGTCAAGGTCATGAATGACAAAGAAAGACTGAGGAACCGCCCCAGATTGGAGGGGACAGGGAGACATGGCAACTAAATGCACTGTGGGATTCAGGACCAGAAAAGGGAGCTTAGTGGGACTATGGGTGACACTTGAATAGAGTCCGTAAATGAGTTAATCGTATTGCTTCGATGTTAATTTCTTGGTTTTGATACTCACACTATGGCAATGTAAAAGGGTAACATTTGGGAAGGTGGGTGAAGGGTGTTTGGGGAGTCTTTGTACTATTTTTGCAACTTTTTTGTCAGGTCTGAAATTTGCAACAATTTTGTCAATTTCAAAATTGAAAGTTAAATAAGAAAAAATTTATAAAAAATGTTGCCTTAACATTATTATGGAATATTCTAAACATGTAGAAAAATACAGAGAATAATGCTCACTACTGGTACAAGTGACTCAAGGGTGCTGTTGGGGGGCCAGACAGAGAAATGAAGGGGTTCCTGCAGGAATTAAGCATTAAGCACTGTTGTCACACTATCTCTCCAGGTCCAGAGTTGGCTCCCAGTGGTTCAAACATATCATTTTTTTTCAGACGAGGGCCATTTAAATTTTTGACAGCCTCCTCTTTAGAACAAATTAGCAGAACATCTACCCCTAAGGCCACAGAATTTGCTTAATGAGATACCAGTAGCACCTTATACCATATGCCCTACTTAGCAATTCTCTTGGGAGATTTTTCTTTTCAGTTCTCATCTTTTATTAAAGAGATTTAATCATTACGGTCTAAAATGAAAACATATATAAAAAGGTGGCTCCAATTGCTTAATGTTTCTTTTGACGTTTTTCTTTAACTTTAAAAAATGAACTTATAATTTTAGAACAGTTTTAGAGCTTCAGAGAAATTGCAAAGGTAGTACAAAGTTCCCATATACTCCTAACCCAGTTTCCCCTGTTATTGTCAATTTACATTTGTGTGCTACATTTGTTGCAATTAATGAACCAATATTGATACATTATTATTAACTAGAAAAGTCCATACTTCATTTAGATTTCCTTAGCCTTTACCTGATGTCTCTTTTGTGTTCCAGAATCCTCTCCTAGATACCACACTAAATTTAGTTGTCATGTCTGCTTAGGCTACGCTAGGCTGTGACAGTTTCTCAGACCTTTGTTTTTGATGACCTTGGCAGTTTTAAGGAGTACTGGTTGGGTATTTCATGTCTCTCCGTTTGGGATTTATCTGATGTGTTTCTCATGATCCAACTGGGCTCATGTGTTTTTAGGAGGAAGACAACTGGGTAAAGTGCCATTTTCATCACATCCTATCAAGAGTATGGACTATTGACATGACTTGGGACTCTTGATGTTGACCTTAATCACCTGGCTGAGGTAGTGTTCATCGGGTTTCTCCACTGCAAAGGCATTTCTGCATTGCCTTCCATACTGTCTGTGCACACTCTTTGGAAGGAAGTCACTCTGTACAGCTCACATTTAAGGAGTAGGGAGTTATTCTCCACCACTTTGAGGACAGAGTATCTACATAAATTTGAAATTCTTCTTCATGGGAGATTTGTCTCTTATCTCCCATTTATTTACTTATTCAGTCATTTATGTGTGTTAGTGTGGACTTTTGGATATTTATTTTATACTTTGGGTTTTAGTCCAGTATTATTTTATATTTCTGCTTAAATTGTTCCATCTTTGGCCATCGGGAACTCTTTCAATTAATTCCTGTGTCCATTTTTAAAAATGGCTATATAGTATTTGTATATATTTTTTGGGTTCATGCGATATTTTGATACATGAATACAAAAATGTAATGATCAAATCAGGATAATTGAAATATCTGTCACTTCAAACATTTATCATTTCTTTGTGTTGGGGACATTCCAAACTTATCTTCTTGGTATTTTGAAACATACAATAAATTCTTGTTAACTATAGTCACCTTACTGTACTATTATTGAACACTGGAACTTATTCCTTTTATCTAACTGTATTTTTTTTTTAACCCATTAACTAATCTCTCTTCATACCTTCTTCTCCCCTCCCCCTCCCAGCCTTTGGTAACCACCAATCTACATTCTGTCTTCATGAGATCAATTTCTCAGTTCTCACAAAAGAATGATAACATGTAATATCTGTCCTTTCATTCCTGGCTTGTTTTACTTAAGGTAAGGACCCCCAGTTCCAGCTATGTTGCTGCAAATGATAGAATTTCATTCTTTTTTATGGCTGAATAGTATTCTTTTCTCTCTCTCTCTCTCTCTCTCTCTCTATATATATATATATATATATATAAACATATACACCACATTTTCTTTATGCATTCATCAGCTAATGGACATTTAGGTTGATTTCATGTCTTGGCTATTGTGAATAGTACTACAGTAAACACGGGAGTGCAGATATCTCTTTGAAATACTGATTTCCTTTCTTGTGGATACATACTCACAGTGGGATTGCAGGATCATATGGTAGTTCTATTTTTAGTGTTTTGAGGCACCTCCATACTCTTCGTCACACTTGCTGTACTAATCTACTTTCCCACCAACAGTATGTGAGCTGTCCCTTTCTGTGCATCCTCACTGGCAACTGTTATTTTCTGTCTTTTTGATAACAGCCATTCTAATGGGGGGAGATGATATCTCATTGTTGTTTTGATTTGCATTTCCCTGATGATTAGTGACGTCATGTTCCTTAGACATGCCCCCATCATTGTGATTATTTTCGAGCACTTTCTTACTTCCTGGCATAATAAGGTGTTCCAGGCTCATCTTCTGTATTTTCTGCTTCAGTGCTAGAATCAGCCATTTCTCACGTAATCTTTAGGGAGATATTTGCTTCCTTGATTACAGTTAAGATTTTCTGACAAGGGAAGTTTATTGATGGCCTGATAGCAAAGGGTCAAGTACTATGTGATGTCATGAAAATTAATTGTATCTTTCCTTCTAGATTTTGCATATAGAAGGCAGTAATTTAAAAAACCATGAAAGAAGGAATATATCTGAGAACTCAGTCAGTGAATAGACTTTATCTAGAACGAATATGATTTTTGCATGTGCAAAGATAATCCTCTTTGGTTTTACTTTGAAGGGTTTCATTTTATGTAGGAAAGGATAAAATAAGAGAGGAAGGGGTGGGGCATTGGTGACTCATGCATGGGAATAGATGGGTTTCTGTCCTGCCCTCATGGCCCAAGGCTTCTAGCATCACTTTTCTCTGTGCGTCTGATCCACCATCTTCTCACTGCAGACTTTCTTAGCCTTTCCCTCTCCTTGGTGCGTTTTTTTTCTACTCATAGTTTCCGAGTAACCTCTGCCTGCTGCAACCCGCTCCATCCATGTCCGTCCCATGGCTTGGCTCTGTGCATCTTTTTAGTTTCTGCCCTGTTGTTGGCTGCTGAATTCTTCTTCTGTTTCCCAGTTTAGATTCCCCAAAGAAGGAACCTGTTTAGCTCAACACAAATTTTCTTGCCAGACAATATCACAGGTCAAAAGCCAGTGTATAAGTTGACTGCCTTGGGTTAGTGCCAAGCAGGTTCCACTACCTGCTGCCTGAGAGTGAGGGGGAGTCAGTCGAAGGGCTCACTTAGTCCCAGCCTTGGCAGAGGCTCCAACATCAGTCGTCCTTAGAAGGGGCTGCAGGAACCAACGCCTTCCTTCTGCTTCACAGCACAACGTGGAGAATCAGGAGAGCCAAAGCCAGAGTAGTGAGGATCTCTGAGCAAGGTTGGGAAGTGCCAGTACCTTGGAACAATGAAGCCAATGTTTTCACAGTGCTCTAAAGTTTGCTAAGCTCTATATAATCATGATCTCATTCTGTGCACATGCCGGAAGCACTTATTATACTATATTGCAATTGTTTTCTTTCTTGTGCCTTTGACAGGCAGACCACAGGTACCCTGAAGGCAGGGACCATGTCCCGTTACTGTGATATCGTTAGGGCCCACCTGACCCCAATTCTTCTCAGCACTTGTCTTGTCTTGACTATGTGCTGTGAAACCTCCTGCTGTCCCTGTGATGCTTGCAGTAGCTTCGAACTACCAAGACAGACAAATCATTGCAAATTTAGAAGAAGCAAATACAGAGCAGCCTCTTCCTCTGAAGCTGTTTCTGATGGATGTCCAGTAGGCGATCCAAATTATGGCTCCGTCAGATGCCCCAAAGGTACTGACCTGCTACAATTTCCAGGCCTCATTCATGACTTTTCCCACTGGCATTGTCAGAAAGGGCAAATTCTCAGGGAAGTTCCAGCCAGACTCACTCAGACACTTTGCCATCTTATCTTCTTTCAGAGGCCTTTGTATAATAGTGTCAATATTATCCTTCTCTCACACGGATTTGTGCTTCTGAGTTAATTTTTTTAAACTACAAAGAAAAGCAAGGGAGTGGTTAACACAGAAGGCAGGAATGGGTTATCTCTTGGAGAAAAGGGCCTTGTGGCAGAGGCCACGTGTGATGGGCAGGGCTGTTTGCATATAAAGGAAGACCACATTTGCCAACCTCCTTTATGGTTAAGTTGAGGCCATATGGCAGGCCTTCTTTGTACCAAAGAAGGTGGAGATGTGTCGCTCCTTGACGAAGGCAATTAAAAGCAGATGCAAGTTCTCTGTGCCCTCTATTGCTGGTTCTATTTGACTAGAAGCAAGAAACGCCAAGATGGTAAAACTATAAGTAATTTAAGAGTCTTAAATTACTGTTGGAGGTGACAAAGAGAGCTCTTTAGCCTGCATGGACTGTAATGTGAGTGAGATATAAGTGTATGTGTATGTGTGTCTATGTGTGAGTGTTTTAAATTAATGAGATTTTGAGATTTGTCTGTAGCTGCTACAATATACTAATACAGGCACACAGGGGGCTCATAATATTTTATTACTTGAGCTGGGTGATGGGTACATGGATGTTCATTTCATTATTATTCTTTAAACTGCATATATTTTATATACTTTTCTGTATATGCCATACATTTCACAATAAACAGTTAAAGTCACTCTCTTATATACCTTATGGCCATCTAAAATAATTGACCTTTTCCATCTTGGTTTAGCTCACAGGATTTGTGGGAGCATAAATTGGAATAGTGTTTTGGGAAAACTGTTTTACCATCTATCTCAAAGACCTAAATATTATCCTTTGATCCAGTAATTCCACATCAAAGAGTTGCACCTAGGGAAATAATCCTAAATATTAGAAAAGTTTCATGCAGAAAGGTGCTTATTGCAGCATTATTAATAATAATGAACAATGGAAAGAAAAGAGCATGGTTTGTTAGAGTGTATCCACTCAATGGAATGCCAGGCAGCTTTTATAAATGATGGTTGTAGGCATGATGCTGTGATCTCAAAAATGCATGTGACGGGCTGGATGAAATAGAACAAAATGTGTCTCTTGAGTGATTATAGCTATATACAAAATTTATGAAACAAAAAGCTCTATGCCTGACATCTGCAAAGCCCATCCTATGCCCAGTGCTCTTTAGACCATTGCTTTGAAAAATAACAATGATTTAGGCATAATTTAATGTAGAGACTTTATGTTTAGGAGGAAAAATTCAAGCATGTGTTTCCAGTTACACATGCGATCCTTCTCTTCTTATGGATCAGTTTTTAAATTTTAAACACAGATTTCATAAATCTGGTTTGATTCAGCAATACAGATGGAAGAACTGAACACATTCGTGTTTGAGGATGGAGGAAGAATTAAGAGGAGGGATTGAGAAGGGCATAGGGACAAGGTTCTTTATGATCTACTGGCTAGATCTGTGACAGATGGCAGTGTCCAGCAATTTGTCCAATGAGAAGGAAATGACCTTCAAAGTTTCTTCATTGTGTCTATGACCCTGCATTTCATCATCTGAAAGGAACTGACAAGGGGTTCTGTTGTCATGATGTTCCTTTCTTCCCAGGGCTTTCTGGTCACCACAAATTTCTCATGAAGATGGAAGACTGTGGATGAAGTCAGTTTCTAAGAAGGTAGAGAGGCCGATCTTCCCTAGATGCTCTTCTTTGCCAATTAAGATCAAACCATCCTCCCTTACCATGGCAGGTTCGAGCCTTCCCTGTTCATGGTTACTTTCTTCAGTTAAGTTGCCATATATTTTAAAGCAGAGAACCATCTTACCACTTGTCGAAGGTCTTTAATTGTCTTACAACTATTTCTCTTTGGAAGGCTGCCAGGGTGATGGAATCTCAGATCACAGACACAGATAGGATAGACAAAGAAAGAAAGCTACAAGAAGGATGTAAAAATGTCCATAATGAACTCACATATCTTGAGGAAACCTCTAATCTAATGAGAATGGATTTTGTTGAGAAGATTGTACACCAACAATTAATTATTCATGGAAGAGACATCATTAAGATTTCATTTTGTTTAAAGGCCTCTAAGTGACTTGGGAAATTGGGTTAAGCTGGAGAAGACTTTCAAGAAAGAGACAAGGGAAAGCTTTTCGTTATATTGACTTTTTCTAATATTTTCAAGATAGGTATTATGACTTCACATAAATTATACATCAACTAAAACCCTCCAGTGATTTTCCTGGGCAAGAGTCTCTGCGTGGGTGGCTGTGGTCAGATGGAAGCAGACTGACAGGCTTAGGAGGTTTATTTCAGAATTCTGTAATTCAGTCTGGACTCTTGTTTAGGAGTATGAGGAGTCTCCTTAAAATAACAGGATTTGTGCAACCCATGCATTTTGCACTCAGTGATCTTTTTCCAAGTGCCCCATGGGATGTGAGCACCTGTTCACTTATAGTAGGTGTAAGGTTAGACACTTTTAATAAAAAAATCTAGAAACCTGGAGTTTTATAGGTCCTATTGCCTGCTTATCTTAAAGGCAAACATCAGAAATTGACATCAGGTTGAGATTTCAGTATGGCATTGATTTAAAACGAAGAGATCTAAAGTGAATTTATAGAGGGCCATTGCATACAGGATCAATTAATTCAAAAGTCTGATTTATGTTTATATCCCAAGCACCCAGGACAGTGCCTGGTACATAGTAGTTGCTCAGTAAGTATTAGTTGTTAAGAAATTTTTTGGTTAAAATAGTAAATCAGGGGTTGTCTGTGTGGAATATATCACACCAGGCAGGACAGTAGCAGAGGAGGGTTGGTAAAGGGAGAATCCCTTTCCTGTTTGGGGACTAAAGAGTCCTGTAGCACCTACGTTAATAAAGTGTAAGGATTGGCACTTACACTTTATTAGATGCTACAGTCCAAGGCCTGCAGGGCTGGAGTGGGAAAGAAGAAAGTGGCGAATGTGGAGAAGACCTGCGGTGGAGTTTTTAACTGTGTCCTGGGCTGACAACCATAGCAGCAGCCGCATCCACCATATGCAATGGTCTGAACATTGCGGTGGGCAGGAAAGAGTCAATAAACAACAAATCAGTAAATTATCTATTATGGTAGAAGGTTATAATTGCCAGACAAAATAGAGGTGTGCCTAATATGATTTTATTTATGAAAATCTGCCTTAACAGTTTTCAGAAAACTGTCTCACGGAAAAACAAGATAGTCTCTCATCTTTATACATTTCTAGAGACAAAATTTTAGAACCACTGCTTCACTGACAGTGATTCACCCCGCTTTTATACAATGGTAGCTCTGATTTTCAGCAGCAGAGAAATTCTCCCAGTGGTTTCCTTACTTTCCTGTCCTAGCTAACAACATGTTTATGTGTTTCTCTAGCTCAGCCTCTCTGTACCTCTGTGTTACACAGGGACGAGATGGCATGTTGTTTTCTTAGCTTGACACATACCACAGCCAGAATTCTAGGACATGGTTTACACAGTTTACAGCTAAATGTTTAGTCCGCAAGAACAGGAATCAAATACTTTGCTTTCGACACCGCTTCCTTCTTGTGGGGCAAGGAGAAGTCTGGAGTCTGTGGTTGGTTCTGGAGCCCTGGCCCTGGTGAGGCACAGGCTCTGGGACAAAGCCGCTCTGGGACGGAAGGAAATGTTTCTTCTGTTAGCTTAGCTTGCTGTCAGATAGACAGGATTTGTCTTCATGCCAGACAGGCGGTTCTGCGGCGTGGGAAAGGAGACTGGTGGTTGTGACTGAGTCTCAGGATGGTGTCATCTGGTGTCACCTGGTTTCTCTCAGCGAATTAGTAAATTGCCTCTTAAGTCCTAAGAATTTTAGGGTTCTGGTTCCCAGTAATGGTTTACAGTGAAGATTTGGACTTTTGTTTTTTGTTCTTTCCTTGGAAACGAGAGGACTTGCTGAGATGCCTTTCTTCCCACAACACCTAGCCCTTCCCGCCTCCCTCACCCCTGCTCAGATGGGGTCTCGGTTCTGCTGGCACGCAGCTGGGGACTGCAACTGGTCCCCAGGGCTGCACGGAGGCTCTCAGCAATCCCTTGATGAAGTGCCCGAATCTAACAGGCAAGAATTGCTCTGGAATATTCAGGGTGCAAGAAATGTTCCAATTCTCCATTAAAGAATTAACAAAGGGTGGAGATTAAATCAGTCATGAAACTCCAAAAACCCCGAAGTCAATCTTGAATCTTGCCTCCATCTCTCGCCCCTCTTGACACCTGTTGAAATACACACCGGCTTTCACCTCAGAATATTAATGTATCCAGAATCTGCCCCCTTCTCGTCAACTCTGTGCCAGCACCCTGGGCTAGGTACCTGTTCTCTCTTCCCCAAGGCTACTCCAGCAGCTTCCTACCTGATGTTCCTGCGTCTGCTAAACCACTAGTGCTTATCCTCATCCTATCCTATCGTGGTCCACTTAAAATGCAATTCGGATCCTGCCTGTCCTCTGCTCCACACCTGGCAGTGACTCCCATTCCGCTCAGAGTAAAAGCCAGGCTTTTACTCTGAGCGGAATGGGAGTCACTGCCCCCCAGCACCTCCCTGACCTCCTCTCTGGTGCCCTTCCCCTCAGCCCTCCTCCAGCTGGCCTGGTCCTTGTGCTGTATGCTGAACACCTCTGGCAGGCTCCCATCTCAGGTTGGGACCTACCCCGATCTCAAGAGCTTTTTTTCCCACGTGCTCCCCCCCTACATTTCTCTCCCCCCCACTCCCCAGGGCCCCATCTCCATCTAGCAGACTATGTATTTTACTTATCGATTATGTTTAGTGCTTAACTGTGGCTCCCGTTGCCAGTATGTAGCAGGGATCTTTGTTTTATTCACAGATGCATCTCCAGTGTTTAGGACAGTGCCTGGCACATAGTAGGTGCTCAATGAACGCTTGCTGAATAAACGAATGATTTTCTTGTGACTCCATTGGATTAATCTAGGACCTGGGATCTTATGAGCTGAAGAAAGTGGCAGGGAGGGGCCTGGAGTCGTTAGGCTTTTCTGGGCACCTTCTTCACTGTGGTCCCTGAGGGTGAAGCCCAGGTACTAGGCCCATGTTTTGGCACCATTGCCTGAGTAAGCCCTCCGCAGGCTAATGGTAGGGACATTCCATGTTGACTGCTGGCCTGGCCACAGGACTCTTGGGTGCTGCTCTCAAGGGAGGGGGCTTAGGTTCTAGTCTCCTTAGGCTCTGTGCAGCTGTGTCTGTCTATGGTCTGACTACCTCTGGGGGCTCCTGTTGGAAACCTGCAATGTGGAGGAGCCCCCTTTTCCGGGGGTGAAGGAGCACCCAGGCCTGTCCCTTGCAGCCGGGCTGCTGTGAGAATCCCCTTGTTTGGGCCCCACCCCAGATCAAATGAAATAGAAATCTCTGGGGATAGAGCCTGGGTGATGGGTGTATTTTAAGACTTTCTAGATGATTGTAAATGCAGCCAGGGTTAATAGCCAGTGCTCTAGGACAAAGACCTGACAATGCCCTTCTGGGATAAAAAATAAAAAAATGTCTTATTCCTCCTCCCAGAGTAATCTAGAGCAGCCAGAAAAGACAAACAAACCAATGAGCAAATAAGACATGAATTTCTTAATGTCTCAAGGTCTTAGCCTATTGTCCAAAAGATACGGAAGCCTGCATTTTGCTTACTTCCATAATTAAATCCTTAGACTAACATTTTATATTTTTATAATTTTGTTAATATCAATATATTTAAGGAGTACAGGAGGGTTTTTGTTACATGGATGAATTATATAGTGGAGAAGTTAGGGGTTTAAGTGTACCTGTCACCCAAATAGTATACATTGTACCTGACAGCAAGTTTTTGATCCCTCACCCCCCTTTCAACCTCATCCCTTCTGAGTCTCCCAAAGTCCATTATACCATTCCGTATGACCATGCACACTGCTGAAGAAACAGGCAGGTTGAAGAGAGGACTGTCAGTTCCACCCTCCCTCATGGGAGATGGTGGCTTTTGTCCTTGGGGCACACAGAAGCAGTTGCTTCAGCTTTTTTGAAGGAAAGTAGTGAGCCCCAAGCTCTATGGACGCCTGGGTGTGATAGACACTCGGTGAGAGGTGGGCAGCTGCTCCCAAGTGCCCTGCTTAATCGTCCTCTGCCGAACCCTCTCCCGTCCCAAGTGGAAACAGCCAACTTCGGCTGAAATTTTAGGTATGACATTACAGGACATTTTTGAGACTTTTGAGACTTTTTCAACAAAAATCACAATTTCACTGGAAGTGAAAAGTGCCGTTACTTGGGCCCTTTCAATTCTGGGAATTTTTAGTTTGAAATCTTCATCCATTTGGAAGATGAAAAGTAGTTTCCCATACGTTTAGTACATACTTATTGAGTGGTCACTTTGTGCCAGTTACTACATTGAGCAGTGTTACCCTAACTTGAAAATGTTTAGTTCTTTATTGAGATTGAACATCTTTTCCTATGTGGCTAATTATATTTCTAATTATATATAACCCAGTGGCTAATTATATTCCTTTTTTATAAAGCTCGCTCTGGCGGTGGGGACGATGGATGTGGCAGGGAGAGTAGGGGACCAGAACGGAGGCCGGGAGATTCATCCAGGGACCCTTGCAATGGTGCAGCTGTGAGAAGCGGAGACCATGGGAATTGGGGTCAATTTGGGTGTGGTGTGGAGGCAGAGCTAGCAGGACATGCTGGTGACATGCACGTGGGCTGTGAGGGGGAGGGGGAATCACAAATGACTTGAGGTTTTCAGGCTGAGCAGCTGAGGGGGTGGTGGCCTCATCTTCTGAGGTGGGGAGGGCAGGGCACTGAGGTGCAGTGGCTTGGAGGGGTGGGTGGCTGGTCCCACGCGGATGGGAATGGACTCACAGTAGCAGAAGCCTGTTCTCCCCACAGCCTGAGACACTCTCTTTCATTTAGGTTTTGTAATAATCTTTTCCAAGCTTCTCTGTTTTCTTATTTTTAAAACAGAATCTTCTAGCATAAGCATTTTTCATATTTAAATACTTAAAAATTATACCTTAAAAATATAATATGCATGACCACCCGCCCATCCCCAAGCTCTGACTGGAGGGGCGATGGGGGAAAGGGCAATATATGTAACCTTAACATTTGTACCCCCATAATATGCTGAAATAAAATAAAAAATAAAATAAAAATATAATATGGTATGACAAGTATAAAAATTTGCTAATTTATTTCTATACTCTTATATGATATTTCCAAATCTCTATAAATGTATGCTGCGATGAACATTTTTGTGTAGATGTGTCTGTCTATATATTCTTTGCTAAAGCATCCCTTAGCATACATTTCTAGGATTTACGTTGTTGCATGAGAAATATACAAAGGGTTTGAGGGCATTTTGTGGATAGTTTTGTCTTAGTTCACAATTCCTCCTCTAACCCAGGACAAGTTCAATCTCATTCCACTGCTCCAGCCTGCTCTCCTGTCTCCCTCTCCCACCCGGGCTCCTGGTCTGCCCTGGTCCCCTAATATCCTTTTTAGTACCACACTTCTGCTCACTACCAGCCAACCCCTACCCTTCTAGAAGTCCACTAAATATTTTTAAAATATGTTTTAAAGAATTATTTTTAATTATTATGGGTACATATTAGGTATATACATTTATGGGGTACATGTGATGCTTTGATACAGGCATACTATGTGTAGTGATCAAATCGGGGTAATTGGGATAGCCATCACCTCAAGCATTTGTCATTTCTTTGTGTTAGGAGCATTCCAATTCCACTCTTTTTGTTATTTTAAAACATAAGATAAATTATTGTTGACTATAGTCATCCTGTTGTGCTATCAAATACTAGCTCTCGTTCATTCTCTCTAACCGTATCTCTGCGCCCACGAGCCATTCCCTCTTAATCCCTGGCACCCCACCCTGCCGCCCGCTAACATTCCCAGCCTCTGCTCACCATCGTTCTACTCCATCTCCGTGAGTTCATTGTTTTTATAGCTCCCATATGTGAGTGAGAACATGGCAGGCTTGTCTTTCTCTGGCTGTCCCACCAAGTAATTTTAACAAGTCTCTTGCATTTGTGCTGAAGCTGCCATTGAGGACATTCAGAATTTTGGTGTAAAATATGGTTGAAAAAATGACAGAATAATAACAATATTTGGAAATATGGAATAGAAGAAAAGATGTGGGGGATCAGATAGGACTAAGTATAATGAATTTTAGTTTTACCATTTACTAGCTAAAACTGTAAAGGATTCTTAAGCCTGCAGGCAGGCGCTTTGAAAATTACCTTGGACCATTTATACTCTGAGTAAGCCTCAAGTGCTCAATTGATACCAGTAGAAAAATCACTCTCTTATAGGACTATTGTAAGGGGTGCATGATAAAGCATGTGAAATGTACCCAGGCTTATATCTGGTTGCAGTAACATTTATTTCTTTTCATTTGCTTTCCTCCCATTATATTTTTCCTCCCTTGCATCTTCTTAGAAATTAGGGCTTAACATTAGAGCTCTTTGTAGGCTTAATGATAATAAAAAAAAGGGACATGAACTTAGATACCATCTTAGTATGCAATTAGCTGTAGTTTGTTTCTCCTGAAACCTAGGAAGCACATTAGTCGGAAGGCTGAACACTAAAGCTCTTTCCTCTGAGCCACAGCGGAATACACGAGAAGTTCCCATGGATCACTCTGACAGTATTCTGTTTCCTTTACCAATGTAACTCCATTATTGCAGGAAAGAAAATGCACAGTGATACCTGGGCGGAAGAGGAATCAGTGGAGAATGAAGCTGTTTGGAAAAAATGTGAGCAGCATACATTAAGATGCCAGGTTTCCATTTCATCTGTCTTCTGTTTGTAAACACTGCAGGATGTAACTTGCAAAGATGCTGGAGTGAGCAGGCTGGAGAACGCAGCTAGTAGCTCCAAATGCCACTTCCACATGAGGCTTACTAACAGGCATGGGGCCAAAGTTTCATATTCTAACCACTGAGCTTTTTCAATTTGTGGAAGAAAACAAAAATGAATCAAAACAATAATACAGTTTTAATTTCACCTCTGGGAAAAACGATGTCAGCCAAACCCTGTACCTCTGTGCCAGGCTGACCTGTCCAAACGCCATGGCAAATAGGCGTCCAGTGGTGCTCTAGCCCGGGGGTGGGGAACCTGCAGCCTTAAAGCCACATGTGGCCTTCTAGGCCCTTAAGGGTGACCTTTTGACCGAATCCAAATTTTACAGAACAAATCCTTTTATTTTTATTAATATATTTTATTTGTCATTCGTCTTTTTTATTTTATTTTGAAAATGAATGTATTTAAAACACCAAATAATAAAATAAAAAAAAATAAGTTGCAACAAAAAACAATCCCCCTAGATTGACCAGCACATTTAGAACATTAGTAAGCAATAAGAGCTAAAGTGACAGGTGCTAGGCTCATGATTTAGTTCTAATTTCCCCCGCCTAAGTGGCACCACTACAGCTCAAGGCTGGTTGACGAGAGTTTATGGGGGTTGAGTACAGCAGTCTGTTATCAGCTTTTGACTACAACGCACTGTGTTTCTATTTGAAGTGGAATTTGTGAATAGCTGCACAGCTCGACAGTAATTTTTAATTGTCTACTTAACAGCCCACCATGACAAAAGAGACCAAGAGAATGCTGAAGGAAGGAAACAGATTTTTTATTGAGGATTGGGAATTGCAATATTATCTTGTTTCTGCTAAAGATAAGATGATCTGCTTGCTTTGTGATACTGTAATATTAACATTAAATAAGTTTAATGCTTATCAGCATTATAACACTCATAGGGACCACAAATATTTTAAATTAGAGGGAGAGGTGTGGAAAGTTGTATTGCAGGAATTAAAAGATGAAAATCAAAAGCAAAGACGATTTTTTCAAGCAGCAATATGAAGGGAAATAATGCCACTGAAGCTACCTATCAAGTAGCTTACATACTCAGGATAAAAGGGAAACCATTCAGGGATGTAGAAATCATGAAAGAATGCATTGTTGACGCTGTAGGATGCTTAGACCCTGATAATGTTTCAAAGTACAAACAACTGCCTCTTTCAAGGAAAACCATGACTGATTGGTAGCACGAATTTACCTTCAACTTAACAGAATAAGTTCATGCAATCCTTCAAAAGGAAAATATCTATTATTCAATCACTTTGGATGAATCAAGTGATATTACTGACTACAGATTTTATACTTCATTTGGGTCATAACAGAAGATTTTCTTTGCAATGAAGAGTAACTCGCTTTAGGCACTCTTGTGAACAGAACACGGAATTGTTGAGATATCTTCAACAACTTTCAAGATAAATGTCCTGAAGTTGGACTGACTTCGGTAAATATTACTGAGTGTATGCACACAAGGGGCACCTACCATGACAGGAAAACATGAAGGGCTTATTGCATAGGTAAAAAAAAGTCTTGACAGATTCAGATACTCTCATTTCTTTTCATTGTATCTTGCATCGACAAAATCTCTGTGCTAAAGGTACTATTTTAAGTGACACTTTGCAACAAGTTAAAAGTATTGTTAACCATATTCGTGCAAATGCAACATGGCATGGTTAGTTTCTTAACATGCTAAAGTTGACATTCAGTATGGATTTGCCTTATCATTCTAAAGTGTGTTGTCTATAGCAGGGACAGGTGTTAGCCACAATAGAACAGATAGTTAAATTTTAAAAAGAACAGAATCAGCAATGTGAGTTATTAAAAGAAGATTTCTATGGGAATGCAGCAGTTCTGTGTGGTATCATGTCAAATCAAAATGACTTGAATATTTCTTTGCAAGGTAAAACTAAGTCTACATACGATATGTGGCAAAAAATCCAAGCATTTCAGAAAAAGCTATCTATTTTCAAAACGATTTTTCCTCAAAAGGAAATTTCAGATTAACATTTTCCCCAGTTAGCACAGATCATTTATAAGCAGGATGATATATGAGAATCATTTGAAGAACATGTAGCTGTTTTAGACTATTAATTGGAGAATACAATGAAAGGTTCACCAACTTTGAGAATCATGACATCACACTCAAATTAGCATTTCAGCCTCACCTAGTTGATATCACCAAGGCACCTAAAGAACTACAGATGGAATTGATTGAGCTCTCAGTAGATGACAATTTAAAGTCATTTTTTGATGCTAAGAAAGATCCAGTTGAAATATGGAAAAATGCAGTGGAATACCCGTGGCTTTGGCAACATGCCCAAATGCTTTGTTGCTTTCCAACCACTTATTGCTGCGAATCTACATTCTCCTACCTAACCCAAATCAAGATGCCATTAAGGTCAGAAGTGACAGGTCCCATCTAGAGGATCAGCTGACACTGTGGACCTCCATGCTACAACCAAATATTCAAATGCTTTCCAACAAAAAGCAGACATAAAAAAAGTCTTAAAAGGTTAGTTAACCTTAAAATCAACAAATAGTTTTTTCATCTTTTCAAATTCTTAAGTACATGGTAGTTAGATTTTTACAAAATAATGTACATTATTAAGTATATCTAATTTAAGTTTCTTGAGTGTGGCCTTGTTTGATGACAGCTAAATTAATATGGCCTTCCAACATGAAAAGCTTCCCCACCCCTGCTCTAGCTCAATGGGGTTAACTTTTGGGTGCTGAATTCAAGTTCCACCCACTTATACTTGGCGTCTGCCATGGAATTGGTCTTACAGTGTCAGCCTACTTCTGCTGAATGATTTTGTGTTTAAACTTTGTTTCCCCAACTTTGACTCTCAGATAGCCTAAGAACTCAAGCTCTGGCTTTCTCCTTCCTGACTGCTTCAAATAGATGCAGACCTACTCTTGGTTGGACAATCAAATACCAATCTGAGCTCTGGTCATGCTACCTTCATCACTTGAATATTTGGATTTCAAAAAAATAAAAGCAACAGTGATTCCTTACCACCCTGACAAACATCTCACATGAAGGTGCCCTGATGATGCCCCAAAGTCTTTCTCCTTGTCTTCAGCCTGAGGCCATGGTCTCAAACCTTCTTTTGAAGTTTGAAGACCCACCTGTAAATAGGGAAGTAGGGTCATTGTTTGTTTAGCAGCCAGACCAAAATTTTGCATACCTCCTGTGGTAGGCAGAATAATGATCCTCCAAAAATGTCCCCAGTACCTGTGAAAATATTATGTTACATGGCAAAGGGGAATTAAGGTTGCAGAAGGTATTAAATTGCTAATCGGCTTACCTTACAATCAGGAAATTATTTTGCATTATTGAGGTAAGTCTAATGTAATTATAGGGGTCCTTTAAGGTGGAAGAGGAGGAAGAAGAGTTCAGAGTGAGAGAAATTTGAAGATGCTTCACAGGTGGCTTTGAAGATGAAGGTAGGGGCCACATGCCAAGGAATGACGGAATATAGGCATTCTACATGTATAAGGCCTCTAAAAGCTGGAAAAGGCAAGGAAATGGAGCCTGGCCTAGAGCCTCCAGAAGGAACTCAGCCCTGCTGACACTTTGATTTTAGCGGAGTGAGATCCATTTCTGATTTCTGGCCTCCAGAATGATAAGATAATAAATCTGTGTGGTTTTAAGCCACTGCATCGGTGGTAACTTGGTATATAGCAGCAATAGGAAATTAACATACCCCTCTGCCAAACAAAAAAAAGCCCCTTTCTATTTCATGATAAATTTTTATAACCTCAAAAAAATCCACCCTTGAGCACGTATGGTTAAATTGCCACTTAAAATGCCAGGATTATTGGATATAAATTATTTTTTTTCCTAGCCAAAACACTGATATTTGGGGACCAGGGAGAATCAACCGCCCCTCCCCTTACTGGGATAGTTGGGGTCAGTAAGAGGAAGTCCCCTTTGATTTTAAGCTGAACATCTAGGTAGGCCCAACAGCCCTTTGCCCTGGGGCATCACTCTGGCCGTGTGATGGCAAGGAAAGGCTAACTCGGAGGCCATGGGTGGCCTCAGTGCCTGAGAAGGCCTGCCTGTCTGCTGCCCTAGGTCTCTTTGGAGCCTGGAATAGCCCACGTGGAGCTGCCTCCCGGCCACTCTCAGCAGCCCTAGGGAGAAGGAAGGGGCACGGGCAGAGGAGATGTTTGTCCTTGTTGAGCGTGTTTATGTTTCTCCCACTAGTCTCGCCGCACCTGTACTTGGTCCTGACTGTGCTTGGAGATGTGCCAGTGGTGGGCGTGGCCAGGGGAAGCACAGGAGGGGCTGGCTTGGGCCCCCTATCCTGCCACCCATCCAGCAACTGCATTCTGTCCATAGCATAGCACCGTGTGACCGGCGATACTCTAGAATCCTCACGGAAAATCTAGTTCATTTAGACACTAGATTTTGAATGTGGCGGCAATTTGGACTGAGTCTGAAAAAAGTTCCCTTTTACAATATTGTTTTATGGAAAAGAAGTTTGTTACAAAAGTTCAGAGTGCATGGGGCTTTTTCCTAATGGCCAGCCTGGCCCCAGGAACCCTCACTGTCTGCCAGGGCAGGGGGCGTAGGGCCTCTTCTGGTCCCCATCACAGGATTAGCCCCTCGCAGTGAGTTGGTGTCTTTTTGGCTCCTTTTAAAACTGCAGTGTGAAGAACAGCCTTTCCTGCCCTGGGTGAGGAAAACCCAGGTCCATCCTCTTCTGCCTAATACTTTGAAGACTCCTGTATAGAGAGCTTTAAAAATGTCTTTTCCGGGTTCCTCCCCAGACTAATGAACTCGAATCAGGGTTGGGAACTTTTGTAACAAGCCTCTTTTCCACAAAGAGGCAGTATCAGCCTTTCCAAGGTTGCGAAGCATTAGCCTTTCTTAGGACAAGAAAACATGACAAAAACCGGTGTGACATGACAGCAATCCTTTTTCTTACCCTGATGACCCAATCTAGAGCTACAGAAAAAATAAATGAACAAACCAAGACGCCAACTAGTTTCTCAAGGTCTCATCTGTTTGCATCAAAGATGCAAAAGCTACTACTTTGTGCACATCCTTAGTTGAACCCTGAAACTAAAAATCTAAATAGGAAAGTGCTTGTTCCAAGTATATGGACATTTCAGAGACTTCTCAGACAAGTTTCCTGATAAAACGCACAATCTCTCCGGAGCGTTTAGAGAGCCATCTCTGTGAGCCCTCGCCAACGCTGCGAATTTATATTTAAAAGTTTTCCAATTGATAGATGAAAAATTGTTTTTCATGTGTACAATAAATATTCATTGAATAGTCAGTCACTTTGTGCCAAGCGCTACATCGAACGTGTTATTTTAATTCCAAAATGTTCTTTCTTTTGTGGAAGCTGTGGGAAAAAAAAATAAAAGAAGTAATTTCAAGATGTTTAGTTTCTTGCTGGGATTAAACATCTTTTCAGAAACTCGACATTACACGTACACATATATTTACATATATATTTTCTATTTGTGAAGCTTACTCGGGCTGTGGCGGGATAAATGGTTAGTCAGAGAGGCCAGGGATGGGGGGTCAGAATGGAGATGAGGAGCCACATCCTGAGGCCATCGCAGTGGTGGCAGCCAAGGGTGGGTGGGCTGGGTGTGAGAAGTGGAGACAGGAAGAAGGGTTGGACTTGGGTTGTACTGCGGGCCGGAGCTGACAGTGTTTGCTGACGGATCATATGTGGGCTATGAGGAAAAGAGGGGACTTAAGGGTGACTTGGAGGCTTTCAGGCTGAGAAGCTCTGTGGGTGGTGGCATCATTTCCTTTCCTTCCTTAGGTGGGGAAGACAGGATGCAGCAGGTTGTAGTGCAGAATGGCGGTTCAAGTAGGCCGGGCGCAGTGGCTCACACCTGTAATCCTAGCACTCTGGGAGGCTGAGGCAGGAGGATCGCTTGAGGTCAGGAGTTTGAAACCAGCCTGAGCAAGAGCGAGACCCTGTCTCTACTAAAAATAGAAAGAAATTAATCGGCCAACTAAAAATATATAGAAAAAAGTAGCTGGGCATGGTGGCGCATGCCTGTAGTCCCAGCTACTCGGGAGGCTGAGGAAGGAGGATAGCTTGAGCTCAGGAGTTTGAGGTTGCTGTGAGCTAGGTTGAAGCCATGGCACTCTAGCCTGGGCAACAGAGTGAGACTCTGTATCAAAACAAAACAAAACAAAACAAAACCAAAAAAACGGAATGGCAGGTCAAGATTCCTTTTAAGTGCAGGGGGCCTACTAGACATGAGGAGACGCTGAGTCAGCGACTGGATTTACAAGACCGGAAATCCAGAGGGATTAGGTAGGAGACATAGATTTAGAAGCCAGGATACAGAAAGTATCTAAAGCAGCAAGCAGGGATGAGATCTCCCAGGGAGAGAGAATAGATAGAGAAATGCAGACTGAGGACTAAAACTTGGGATATGTAACATTTGTTGTTCTGGGAGAGGACGGGGGTCCAGCAGCGGAGAGAAAAGGAATGACTCGTGAGATAGATCCAGTGAGTCTGATGTCAAAGAAGCCTAAAGAAGAAATATTTCAAGAAGCGTCAGCTGTGGGGATTACCGATTAGGTATCAAGTGAAGTGTGGCCAAGGAATTAGCTTAGCTTTGGCCATATGTTTGATAAGAGCTGTTTTCTTGGTGTGATGGAGACAGAAACATGATCAGAGTAGTTAAAGAGTGTGTCAGTCCATTTATATTGCTATAAAGGAATGCCTGGGGCTGGGTAATTTATAAAGAAAAGGAGTTTATTTGGCTCACGGTTCTGCAGGCTGTATAAGAAGCATCTCACCAGCATCTGCTTCTGGCGAGGGTTTCAGGAAGCTTCCAGTCAAGATGGAAGGTGACGGGGAGCGGGTGTGTCAAATGATGAAACAAGGAACAGAGAGGGAGACGGCAGTGCCAGGCCCTTTTAAACAACCAGCTCTCTGCGAACTAATAAAGCTGAGAACTCACACACTCATTATCATGGGAGGGCACCAAGCTGTCCACCCCCGTGACCCAAACACCTCCCACCAGGCTCCACCTCCAACACTGGGGATTTCAACACGAGATCTGGAAGGGACAAACATCGAAACCATATCAAAGAGGAAGGGGAGTTGGTGGCAAATCTCTTGAGGAATTTTGCTTTGAAGGGAACAGGTAAAGGGAATAAACTATATATCTGATCTTGGGATCATGAAAGATCTAAAAACAACATGTTTGGGGCTAGTGGGAATGCTCTTCCCTCTGGGGAAAATGGAAGATGGAGGAAGGAAAGGGGGAGATTGCAGGACCCTTAGAGAGCAGTCAAGAGAGAATGAGGTCCAGACCACAAGTGGAAAGATTATATTTTGCATGTTCAGGGATCTTTCTTAGAGCAGTGCAAACAGAATACGGGGTATGAATGGAGACCAGTTCATGGATTTGGTGGCAGTGAGATGTGGAAGTCCACCTTGCACTCACATATGATGACTGCAACACCCCAGGTACCTCAAGGCATGGAGATAAGTGCCGTGCTCCTCATTGTGCACTCTTAAGCTATTTCTCCTTCAAAAACTTCAGACTGTGAAGAATAAAATCCCTTTCCCTCTCCACTGCAACCCTCTACTCAACACCCTTGAGTTCCTCACACTCTCCTCCTTCAGTTGGTGAATTCAGCACTTGGGTCACTGGTTTTCTCTACACGGTTGCTCACGTAGGACTTTGGGCAGCTCACAATCTCCCTGAGCAATCCACCCAACAAGCTGTTGCTCCAGATGCTTGGTTCCTCAATCCCAAGGCCTTTGCTGCACCTCACCTTGTCAACAACTCACAGGGGCATGATGGCAGCCAATAAGTACATCTTTGAAGGAGGCAGCAGGCAAAGCATGTCCTTCAATGCCAGCTAAGTTTCAGTTAGAACAAAAAAAAGGAAGAGAACTTTGGTGCAGATTAGAGGAGATTTTGCTAATTAGAGAAGGTAAATTTGGGAGGATGAAGAGGGTGGGAGATTAGGTTCAACTGGGGGCTCCAAGAGCAGTATGGGGTGCTCATCCATTTGATCAAGCTAAGAACTAAAAGAAATGGAATGTGAGGCATAATGGGATTACTGCTGGAAGTCTCTGTGAGGGAGGAGGGTAATCAGATAAAGGTTTAGGTTGTTTGGCTGTCCAGCACGCGACAATGTGTGGGCCCTCTTCAGTAGCAGTTGGAGAGGCGGCTCCCAGAGCAATGGTGGCCTCAAGGAAGGACCAGGGTGGCTGGTCTTTCATTCAGATGCATGGGACATGGCAGCGGGGAGGGCGCCCTCAGGCAAAGTCCCTGGGGTGGTCATGAATATTGTGTTGTGGCCCAGGTAGCTGATGACTCTCTTGATGGTGGGGAATGATTCATTAAAGCAGCTCAATGTGTAGCCCTTTTATGTGTTGTATTTTTTTTCCAGATTGTGTTTTTTGATTTCTTTGTAACTGAACCTTTTGTAGCAATTATTTTTTTCTATATTTGTATATTATTCACAATTGTATTTTTAGGTTGTATAACATTACACAGTATCAGGGCATAAAAACATGCTATTTTATTTCCTTATTGTTGGATATGCATGCTATTTCTAAATCTTTGCAACTATATGTTGCAATGAACATTTCTATGTATATATGTATATTTCATTTGCTGAATTATTACTTAGGATATATTTCTGTGATTAGTATTATTGGTTTGTAATATATATAAGGTTTGAGCCATTTCTATGGGCCTTTGGGTTTAGTTCTCAATACACCATATAATGCAGGCACAAATTTAGTTCTCCTGGAAGGAGAACTTCAAGCTGCTTTTCTTTCCTTCGTGCATCTCCCAATGCAGTTCCTCAGTTTCCTTCTAGCCACCAACACTCCTTTCTAGCATAGATTTCCCCTCACCAACAGCTGTCACTTTCCCTCTGGAATTCCGCCAGTACATTCAACAGGTCTCTTGGATTTGCATGGAAGCTGCCATAAAGGTAGTTATAAGAATTTGCTCTGGAATCTGGTGGAACAATACATATATAGTAATATTTTAAGGTATCATGTTGTAGTGGAAAAGATTTGAGAGCTGGAGAAACCTAAAATCAGAATTTTGGCCTTAGCATTCACTAGCTAAAAATGCTTTAAAATATATGCAAATATAGATGTGATATAAAAATTACCTTAAGCAAGTCCTTTATACTCTCTGAGCTTAAAGTGTTGAACTCTAAAATGACTCTTAATGAGAATGCTTTTGTAGAGTTGGTGTGTGAGATAAAGGCAAACATGAAAATACCTTCTGGCACATGTCTGGTGTGTGATAATTATTATTTCTATTTGTCATTTCTTTCTGTGTTCCCTGGTTTTTGATCATTTTGGGATCAAGTGACTCAATGTAGCTCTTGGTGTTATTATTGACCCTCAGCTGAAACTCCCAGGGAACACATCTGTAGGGGACAAATTTGCCTGTGTTACTTGCTACAGCAAAGGAGACCACACGATATGGGCAAACCAGGAAGCCTCCTAGGATTTGAGCCTATATTAGGTGATTTTGGGGAGTGTTTGCAGAAGCAGGGTACTCATCTGGGTTGGATACTGTCAGAAAGTAAAATTACACCTATGCGTGGATAACTTAATTTTTATCTAGGAAGTGGGAGAAACGGAGTACAACTGAAGATATAATTGGCAAAAAGGCAGTGGCCACTTGTGTTAGCTGAGAGAGAAAGATATTTGATTATTTTCACAGTTTTTCCAGTGTACTTGTTTCTGTCTGTAGTCAGACATAATTTCAGAGGGATTTCCCTTTTATTTCATTCTATCATGGTCCTAGACTGACCTCACCTGATGTTGGTGTTCTACGAAGTTGTTTATCTTCAGTAGAACAAGACCATGATGTTCTTCAGTAGCACATTATGGTCTTGCTGTGAGTGTAGGGAATTTTTTTCTTCTAATTCTCACTTTTGGTCAAGGGGAGATGAACTCAGGCCATAGGACATTATTAGTCCAGGATATTGAGATGTTCACCGTTACTGAGACTCTGCCTGTCAGGACGTTGTTCAGAGAAAACTATTTGTACTTGGACAAGTTGTTACATCTTATTCCTTTTGCTGTCCATGAATTGTTGAGTGACCAATTGACAATGGCTATGCATTTTAGACTCTACAGGATGTGCCATTACAGATAATACATTTATAAAATACTTACTATTGTTAAGCGCCATTCTGAAAACTTTGCAGCTTGATCAACTTTATTCTGATACTACGTTTTATAAATCGTGGCAATTTGGTCTGACAAAAATTCACCTTTGTAACTTCATTTTATGGACAAGTTTTGTAGATAGATAGATTAGATGTAAGTGAACATAGATTAGGATGTTACATAGATTAAGATGTAAGTGAACGGCTCTCAGTCATATTAAAAAGGTATGTTTTTAGGTAAATAATTCATATAAGTACCTATCTATTTTTGAAGCTAATCTATATTTACATAGGTAAAAAACAATTTTTACATTTGCCTTTTAATTGCATTTGGGCAGACAAAGACACTACTATATCTGTCAGCAAATCTATTGTTAGCACTTATAAATGTATTATTGTTGATGTTATAATGGACTGGTAATTCAAATTAAAATACAGTTTTTATATTCTCTAAAGGGCAAAATAAAAAAAGTAATCATACATATAATCATTTTGTAAATGATATACTTATTATTTATAAAACTCTTAAAGCTATGGTTCCATTTAGCAAAAATACAGTCTCTGAAGCAGCACCAGTTGCATAAACAAATAAAGAAAGAGGAACAATTACAATAATTGTTTCTAAGCAAGACTAAAGACAGCTCCAAGTTTCTTGGTATTGCTTGGAAGTCCCCTAGTTGGTTTGTTTGAAGACTGAATTAATCTTGGAGACACTCATTTCTGGTTTCAGGCTGTGAAGTTGGGGGAAATCTCAGTGGTGGTGGCAATGGTGGGATCCACGTATGGCATCTGGAAGAGGGAGAGGAGGAGGAGGAAGAGTGGAGGGAAAAGGAGCAGGGGAGGGAGGAGGAAAAGCAGAACTTTTAATACCACACACAGATGCCCTGTGCATTGCTCCCTGGATGGAAGGGGGGGTGGGTGTGCAGTACCTGGCAGCTCAGGCAAGAGCTGAGCAGCGGGGAGATAAGAGGTCTGCCTTCAGATGAGATACCAGCTTTGCACCAAGTGCTCTGTTTGGAAAAGCTACTTGTGGTGGGATGACTCATAATTCATCTTCTAGTGACCAGACTTTTCCCCTAACTTCAGCTGTCGCCTCCTCTTGTTGTGAGTCTAAACTTTTCATCCTGCAGTTCCTCCTGAGGAACTAAGTAGATCCTCTTCAGCTCTTACGGTTTTCCTGCAGGTTCTAGATTCCTGCTGATGATCCAAAAGGCCAGTGCTCATTGAGGAGGATTCCAGCTCCTCACACCTTTTTCTTTTTAATCAGAATTCAGATTGTCAGTGGTTTTGCATTTCTTCTTCAGTAGGACACGTTTTTGTGCCAGCTGTGTCTCTCTTTAATGTAAAGTTGGCTTTCAGCTGATTAACATTTCTGGAAGAATAAAAAGACCTATGAAAAATCCAAACATGGCTGTACATGTCACTGACTCCCATAACTGACCCAGGAAGTCAAGGTCAGGACTCGGGTTAGGTGGGTCATGGCAGCCTCCCCGCTCACCTTCCCAAGGACCACCTCCCGCCTCTAAGGGGGGCTGTGCAGGGGGTGTCCTGAGCACCGTCCCCCAACCCTGGCTCTGCCAGGCCACATTCCACGCACACCACAGAGCCACCCCCAGGCTTTCCCACACCAGCGCCTTAGAGGAACATTGGGACAGAGGGAGAGGGCAGGACAGGTTCAGTGAGGAATCCCATACCCTGGGACTGGCCAGCACACCCTCCCTCCATCCTTCTCTCTTTCTCAATCTCTCTCATGATGAACTTCATGTTGCGAAAAATTTCATAGGTAAGGACATAAGGAAAAGTTGAAAGGCCAGTACAACGAATGCCTTTGTACCTGCTAGATTGAACAGTCGTTAACATTTTCCTGTCTTTACTTCTATCTCTGTCTCTTTTTTCTGAAACATTTCAAGTAACAGATGCGACAGTTCAGGATGCATTTGAAAATCATCTGTGCATTGTGCTCCTTTCCATATGTCGTTCTGGTACTTTGTCAACCCAATTTTCTAGATGAGGAAAGAAACTGAAGCACAGAGAAATAAGGGAACTTGCCCAGAGCTACACAGTTAGGAAACTGCAAGACTGGAATTTATGCACAGCTCTTGCTTGCTGGGGAGGCTGTGAGAGAGTTTTACGAGGATCTTTCTGACCATGTGGAGGAGAAGGCTCCAGTGCCTATGATCTCTCTAGCACTTTCTAATCTCCCTTCTTAGCAAGAGAGAGTGAGCGCCCGGCTCAGTGTTTACAAGCAACAAAATCTCTCTCAAACTTAATAATGTTTTATTTTCTTTATATTTAATTTTATTCTTCTCTACGATTTATTGCTACATTTTTATATATGCCTACGTTTTATATTTAAACAATGCATAGCAGTGGCTATAAAGATTCTTTTTATATACACTTACTTAAAGTAAAAATGTGACTCAATTCCCCCCAAAAAACTATTAAACAAGTTATGATATTGGTAGTGCATGGCCAAAATTATAGGAAAAATTGTGCCTTTGAGAGGCGGATTACTGAAGTTTTGGAAATACTGTTGTAAACAATGTGAGGGGCTGCCCCTGAGTATAAACCACCCTTTCTCCTACTAGGTCTGAACCTTAGGGGACATTTCTGATTCTTAGTCCCGTCTGTCCCTTGTCTCGGTTGTCTGGGTTGAGAATCTGCCATCTGCAGAGCCGAAGCTGAAGGAGGGACCACGAGAATCTTCTCCCCATCTCTCGGGACATGTTCCTTCCCTTTTGCATTTCCAGCATCAGGCACTTTCCGAGCGTATTGTCTGCCCTGAAATATGTGTCTTTCTTTCCCACGTTCGAGGTAGAGGCAGGGTACTTCCCCGTCCCCAAGCCCTGGTGGTTTTCCTGGACACATCCTGCACAGCCCAGCAGTGTCTTCCCTAACAATGACGATGACCACAACGCTAGTAATAGAAAGCACTGACACTTGAGAACATAACCTTGTGCCTGGCCCTTGGATTCACCATGGTGTGGTGTAAAATAACGAGAAATGTCCTAGATTGTATTAGCTGTAAAAGGTCGGGGGGGGGGCACCCACTACTGCAAGACTAAGAACAGAGCCTTTTGAAATTTATCATTCCCCCCAAAACTCTTTTCTACTGCATCAGGAATTTCTAAAGACATACACATGGGGAGGAAGCAGGACGGAATGTCAAAACATTAATGATTTGGGGTAAAAGGGACTGATACATGGGTATTCCCCATATTCTTTTTTACTTTGGGTAATGTTTGAAATTTTTTTATTTTTTGAGACAGAGTCTCACTTTGTTGCCCAGGCTAGAGTGAGTGCCGTGGCACCAGCCTAGCTCACAGCAATGTCAATCTCCTGGGCTCAAGCGATCCTACTGCCTCAGCCTCCCGAGTAGCTGGGACTACAGGCATGTGCCACCATGCCCGGCTAATTTTTTGTATATATATTTTTAGTTGGCCAATTAATTTCTGTCTATTTTTAGTAGAGACAGGGGTCTCGCTCAGGCTGGTTTTGAACTCCTAACCTGAGCAATCCTCCCGCCTCAGCCTCCCAGAGTGCTAGGATTATAGGCGTGAGCCACCACACCCGGCCTGAAAGTTTTTAATAGTAAAACACGACTTGGGAATTCTTCATGGAACCCGTCCTACCCTCTTCCAGGGCCTCCCTGTTCCGTGCTAGGTCACAGGTGCTGGCGCGGGCTCCACGTGGAGCCCTGGGGGGTTGTCCTGTGGGGTGTGTGGGGTGCACCTTGGGGACCCCCATGACTGCGGGGAGCTCCCAGGGCGCCCTCTGCACAGCGCCCCCTGGAGGCTGTTTTTGGGAAGGCGGGCGGGGAGGCGACTGGTATCTAAGGACCAGGCTCTGACTCTGTCTATGGGCGTCAGTGCCCTGTGAAGCCTTGGTCAGATATTCCGTAGATCTCTTAATTTTATTCAGAAATCACTCAGGAATCTTTATTCAGCTACAAGTTGGCTTTAGCTGGGAAACAGTTGGCACAGAACTTGCTCACCGATTCAGGAAAAACGTAAATCCGCTGGCCACCTCAGTCCCAATAAAAACGAATGTGGGAAGCTGGAGTCTCCTCTAGGGAGCACCCCCTCCCAATGGGCCACCAGGAGCCACATGCAGGATGGTCACACTGCGCGTTGGAGAGGCCATCTCTCCAAGGCAGAACGAACAGGCATGCCGCTCATAGTTCTGCCTGCTGGGGTCTGTCCCTTCACCACTGTCCCGCAGGGCTGTCTCCACGTGGGGCTATAGAGCCGCAGTCCACTCTCAGGTGGTGCCCAGATAGATATCAGGCAGAGCCCCTATCAGACAGGCCTGCATTGCTTCCAGGTCAATCACCTGGTCGCAGGGAACTCCCCGTGAGGCCACATATGTGTGTCGAGAGGAGAAGGCCGTGTAGCACGAGCAGGGGCCACAGGCGTCTGGGCTGCTCCCCATGCCAGGACCTGCAGGAGCTCCAACTCACACACACCACTTCCTTTTGGTGATGGAGTGCAACTTTGTACTCCCAGCTTCATGGCTTGATAGGTCAGAAAGCACCTAGCACATGTATGCAGCGCAGGCCACATGGTGACTTGGGGACCCATGATCAACTGTTTTCTCTACTAAGACCCCGTGGAAATCCAAAGGCTGTTTCTCCAAAGGACAGTAGTCATCGGCAGAGAATACACAGGCTCGCCCCCAAATCCTTAGAGCCTGGACCGTGAGTTTGCTATAGGGGTGTGCCAGACACTGCACACAGAATCCCTGTTGACCACTGACTCTAGAAGCACCATCAATTATTCTGGGTTCTATGTCCCAAACGAGCAGCCTGCACGTCAGCCTGGACCTATTGCAGAGCTTCCTCTTGTGTAGATCTTCTTCAAAGCTGGAGTTTTTTTTGGATCACTGGGTAAATGGGTTGGAGGAACATGCCCACATGCGATACATATTGCCTCCAAACCCCAAAGGGGTTCATGAAGGATTGTGCCTCTTTCTTAGTGGTAGGAGAGGCCAGATAGAACAACATGCCCTTCAACTTGGAAGGGATTTGTTGACATGGTCCAGACCCTTCAATTTTTCGTCGAGGTAGAAAGCCCCTGATTTTTTGTGGCATGCAGGTATCTTACCAACGTGGCCAGAGTAGTCATTTCTTCCTACTCGCTAGAGCCAGTCAACATAGTATCATCAATGCATTTGGGCAGAATAATGTTCTATAGCATGGGAAATGTGATCAAAATCCCTATAGAACTAGGGCTGGAGAGTGGATATACCCCTGAAGTGGGAAAGTGAAGGAAAATTCTTGACCTTCTCAGCTGAAAGCAAACTACTTTTGATGGTCTTTATTAATAGTAGAGAGAGGAAAAAAGCATTTGCTAAACCAATAGCAGCATGTCAGGTAGTAAGGGATGTACTGATTTACTCCAGCAATGAAACTGTATTTGGAATAGGAGCTGCAATTGGAGTCACCACCTGATTAAATAAATTTATGATAATTCACTGTCATTCTGTTTACTGCCCCAGCCAAATCAGTGAGTAGAATGGGGATGTGGTAGGAATCACCACCTCTGCATCTTTCAAGGGCATTGCAATCCCTCCAGGAATGACATGTTGCTTTTGATTTACTATTTTTAAGGGTAGAAGCAGTTCTAGTGGCTTGTACTTGGATTTTCCTATTAGAAGAATCTGAGCACAAAATGAAAATGACTGCTCCTTCATTTTCGCTCTCCGAAACTCATGCAAAAATGTCTCCCAAGTTGCACCTGAACCAGAAGGGAATTCTAGGGTGCATGGCTGAGCCTAGCCAAGTTGATGGATAGAGCTATTTTAAAAATTTCAAAGTAAACTTGGACATCTTCATACTTCAGCATGCTTTTGCAAATCATGACATCCTACTGTTTAACTGTATACCATTGTGGTACCTTGTCACCCCATTTTACAGATGAGGAAACGTAAGCACAGAGAGGTCAGGGAAGTTGGCCAAGTTACACAGCAAGTGGGGGAGCTGCAGTTTATATCCAGCTCTGTCTAGCTCCAAAGCCCATGCTCTTTCTACACATTCATTTTTGCCAGCTGTCAGATGTGCACAGCTGATGGTATTTAAAAGGACTTTGTGTGTTAAACAATGTTAAATCATATAAAGAGAAAATTATTCCCTTTAAAATTATCTTTATTATTATGTCAATGAAAAAGTCTTAGATTAGTACCAATATGTTTCTAATGCCTCTCATGTCTCTAACACTTTTTCAATCTTACTTTTCCAAAAAGAGAGATCGGGCCTTGGGCTTAGAGTCTTGCAGGTAAAATATATATATTTGTGCGTATATACACGCATGCACACACACATTTATTTAATTTTGTGGTAAGGCAATTTACAATTGCAAAGATGTGGGAACAACCCAAGTGCCCATCAATACATCAGTGGATTAATAAAATGTGGCATATGTATACCGTGGAGTACTACTCAGCCACAAAAAGCCATGGTGGTCTAGCACCTCTTGTATTATCCTGGATGGAGCTGGAGCCCATTCTACTAAGTGAAGTATCCCAAGAATGGCAAAATAAGCACCACATGTACTCACCAGCAAATTGGTTTTAACTTATCAGCACCTAAGTGCACATATGGAAGTAACATTCATTGGGTATTGGGCAGGAAGGTGGGGGAGGTGGGGATGGGTATATTCACACCTAATTAGTACGGTATGCACCATCTGGGGGATGGACATGCTTATAGCACTGACTTGGGTGGGGTAAAGGCAATATATGTAACCTAAACATTTGTACCACATAATATTTTGAAATAAAAAAATATAAAAAAATAATTTTGTGATAAGGGATTTTCAATTTCTTTTAAAATAAATTTACTTAAGTAGAAAAGAAAAAAGGAGAGTAATGTTCTAAAGTAGAAACAATCAGTTCATTAATTGTATAATAGTACAGGCGAAAATTGTAGCCAAAGTTGTGAATTCCATATGTGAATTATTAATACGTTCAGAAAGTTTTTCTCAACCATGTGTCTTTTCACTAGGCATTTTCCTTGAGAAAGAAAACATGTTTTACCCATAGCTTTAGTGAATGAGGGTCACTAAAATATTAATTTTCTGAGCATTCTTAAACATAACTGAATCAGCTTCAATTTGCCTAGATAGATAGACATTTCAGTGGCTTATAGCAAAATGCAATAAACTGAATAACTGTAGGCTTTAATGTAATCTCACACAATCCTATTATGTTCCAATTACTTTTTTGACCTTTTTAGGATCGTTCTTGTCTTAAAAACACACCATCTGCAGTTCTGAATGTCTTCTTCCTGTGCTATGCCAAGGAAATCAATAGATCAGAAAGAATTAGGATCTTGCTGTGTCCTCATTGGTAATATATACTGTCTCAGGAATGGCATAATGCATCCCTCCCAGGCATAATAAATGTTTACTGAACATTGTTTGTGAAAAGCTCCCTAGTTTTCATTCCTATGAATTTCAGGGCTATAATAACATCTTTTATTTCCCTTAAATTATTAATAATAAACAAATCCAGGGATCAATCCTACTGTGGCATACACGCATCAGATAAGGTGAGAGGGTGGCTGAGTTCAACATAGATTTTATGCTGGCAAGAGACTTTTTTTTGAAATTAAGTTTATAATGTGTTTAGAGGTAATGACAGTGTCAATGACACAGTCTATATAGAACTATCCAGAATTAAATAGTCTGTATATAGAACAATCAACATAGGGTCCAGTCGTCCCCAGTCACTTCCACATAAGTGATGAGTCTGCCGCATGATCATGATATCATAGTAATAAATTAATGTACTCGTCCAGAATGAAACTACCATTTATTGCACATCTATTATATATCAGACTGAGAGCCCTATTTGGGATAAACAAAGTTGTGTAATGCCTGATGACTGTCCCCTGGAGACTCTTGGTTTAGTAAAGGCAGATTTTAGAAAGGTAGACTAAATAAATCATAGCAGAATGAGATGAGGACAGAAACAGAGGACGGTGCCAGGTGTGGCAGTAGCACCAAGGCTGTGATCGGCTCTACTTGGAAGAGTCAGGGAGGAGGGGGTGAGCAGGCTCTCAAAGCCTGAGTGGGAGTTATTTACAGAAAGTCTAAACAAAGGAGAAGGAGAATCATCTCAAAGTAGAAACTAATTCCAAGGAGGAGGATTCATTCTAAGGTGTGTTGAAGTATGTTCTAAAACCGTTACTATTCTGGAAAAATCATAGTGTTTAAGGTTTATTAGGGTTGCACTCATTTGCAACTCATAGAAAGCCCAGGGAACAGTGCTTTCAACAGATAGAAAGTGAGAGTGAGGCGAGCGGGGCCTGGGAGGCTAGATCAGTGGTGCGTCTATAAATCGGGCTCCTTTCTTTTTTCCTCTACCCGTGTTAGAGCCTAGCCTTGGTCTTCGTCCTTGTGACTCATGGTCAGAGATTGCTGCTGCAGCTTCAGGCTTATGGCCACATCCTAAGCAGGAAGATGGAAGAAGTAATGGAAGGGCGAAGGGATGTTATGGCCAAGTCTGTTCTTTTTAAAATGCTTTTCTGGAAGTTTCTTCTAGAGTGTTCACTTAATATCACTGGCCAGAACTTGATGACACGGCCATGCCATGTGAGTGCAGGGGAATCTGGGAACCAAGAATGTTAGCTTGCCAGCCTATGATTGAGGAAGGGGAGAGAGAGAAAGAGAGAGAGAGGGAGAGAGAGAATGTCTGGGGATTGTTATGAATACCCAATCCACAAAGTACAGCACAAAGGTCTTATGTATGAAACAGTTCTAAGCCAAGATCATATAATTTTAGCTCTAACGAAGGTCTAAACATCTAAAGGAGATGAAAGCATCTCCTAAGCTCTTTGTAGATGAGACAGCGCAGGTCCAGAGAGGCTAAGGGACTTGCTTAGGATCACGCAGGTAGCTAGCGATAGAGCTGAACCTTGAATTCAGTTTATCTGGTCTCCAGTCCTAGGTTTTTCCTCATGTACATTAAACTGATGTGCTGAACTTCAATTATAGTTCACGTTGATCTCAAATCAAACTCTAATTATGGAATATTATTGAAAGTTTCTGTAATTATTATAACCAGAATAGAAAAACAATACTGGAAGCAATAAAAGCTCTGGAAGAAATGGAAAAGACATACGAGCAAACATTGATAAAACAGCTTGTTACGTTCTACAGGTATCTTGTAACCTTACTTATCCCTGGAGGGGAGACAAAAAATGAAAGATAGTGATTATATTGGGCAAAAATAAAGCTTCCCATCTTTTGAAGCACAAAGATTGTAAACAAAGTAAAGTTGGTTCTTCCAGACAGAATTCAACGAGCTGAGCAAGTGATCGTCAAATCTTTTTTCTAACCCTTCTTTAGATCTTTAAAAACAAGAAGATATTCCTCCACAAGAAAGCTATTTTTCAGACCTGTGGAGCTTCCTTCGGAGACAGCACTCTTGCTTATCACAGAGTATCTGTTTGTCAAATGGTAGTTTGCAGAGGGAAAGAAAATACATAGGAAAAAAATTCCACACAGACATTTTTCTTCCCTTTGCAGTAACAAAAACTTGTCACATTATTGCCTCTTATAATAAGGGAAGGCCCTGAACATTCACACTACAATTTAAATCATGGAGAATACAGGTTGTTTTATTAAAATGTATACAAATATTGATTTGGGAAGAAAATTATATAAAAATGTTGCAATGACTTGATAAGGAAGAAAGTAGGCCAAATATTAATGTGACCTTTCACTTCTAAACATTTTGAGTGAGACATAATAAAGATGCACGATTGCTATGCATACATTTTTATAAATTCTATCCATCATCACATAGTCATGCCTGAAGTTATAAATTCTATCCAAGCTTATAAATTCTATCCATCATTCACATAGTCTGAAGTCTATCACCTTGATGTGTCAAGTATGTTGTGGCTTATTCTTAAATTTGTTTTTAATGTTTTTGTACCTCAGTAATATTTTGTGTTTTCAAGTAATATTTTAAAACTCGTTCAAGTTACCTTAATGTCTGCTCTGAATTCTACCACTCTGAATATCTGCTCTTGAACCCATATGGCAATTATAGCCTCTTTGACATAGCATTAATGCAGTTCGAACTTCATTATAATTCTATGGTATGAACGATCATATTTTATTTACATGTGCTTAGCATATTGTAAGCACCCACATATTGACTGAATCAATTTATACATGCCCTTTCAGCATTCAAACGGTGTGCCTTGTGGTGAAACACCGTGCTTCGTTTTGCTAAAACACTATGTGGAATTCTAGGAAGACTTTGAGCATGGTCATAGTCCCCTCATCTCATTGAGGTGAAGCCATTGAATTAATATGAAGTCTAAATAGATTGTACGTGTTATGTGTATTATGTGGATAGCAGCAAGAATGAATGACCACAATGAATGAATTGATCACAATCATAGGGACTTACACACCTATCGTTAGTTCTAATGCTTACGTTTCTGGTTTTTGGAATGGTCATTAGTGCCCCAAGTGAAACAGAATGTTAGTTTTGAATGTCTGCATCAGATTGGGAGAGGGAGGAGGGTGGAGATGCAACAGAACAGAAGCTGCAAAGCAACATGGTCCATATTTCCTGCAAAAAGGACTGGGGTGCCTATATAGCTTTATTTAAAAATGAAAATTCTAAACATATACATATGAAAATAGAATATAATAGTAAAAACCCAAGTACCCATCATCCAGGTTCAACTAATATCCATTCATGGCCAATGTTTTTTTGTTTTTGTTTTTGAGACAGAGTCTCACTCTGTTGCCCAGGCTAGAGTGAGTGCCATGGCATCAGCCTAGCTCACAGCAACCTCAAACTCCTGGGCTCGAGCAATCCTCCTGCCTCAGCCTCCTGAGTAGCTGGGACTACAGGCATGCACCACCATGCCCAGCTAATTTTTTCTACATATTTTTAGTTGGCCAATTAATTTCTTTCTATTTTTCGTAGATACGGGGTCTCGCTCTTGCTCAGGCTGGTTTCAAACTCCTGACCTTGAGCGATCCACCCGCCTTGGCCTCCCAGAGTATTAGGATTACAGGCGTGAGCCACCACGTCTGGCCTCATGGCCAATATTTTTACATTTATATTTCTCCCACCTCAGGTTATTTTGATACAATTCTATATTCACCTCTATAGGTTTTTCACAATGTCATTCTAAAAGGTAAGGATTCTTCATAATAACAATGTAAAACCTAACAAACTTAACAATACCTTTTATGATTAAATAAATATCCAATTCATTTTCTAATTTCCCTGATTTTCTCAAATATTTAAAAAAAGTTTATTTAAAAGCAAGATATGCACCATTGCAATCAGTTGCTGTGCCTCCTAACAGTCAATTAATCTAGATTCTTCTCTTCCATTTTTTCCCCTGCAATGTATTTGTTGAAGAAATGGGCCGTCTGTCCTGTAGTTTCCCACAGTCTATATAAGTGAGCAAAACCTAGTGTACCTGTGAGGTTTTTCTATATTTTGCTGAGTGTACCTGTGGGTTGTTCTTTTCACCTCTGTATTTATTATAACCCAGTAGTCAGATCAATACAGATAATCATTAATTGAAATAATATGTTCTGTTTTAATTTTAAACATTGACAAATAAAGGGACATTTGCATTTCTCAAGTTCTTGCTGTGTAACACAGTCTAGCCCAGTAAACAAATTTTTATATGCAAACATCTCTAATCAGAGTAGATTTTTTTTTTCCTTAAAACAGCTTGGGGATATAGAAAATTTATTCTGCTTTACAGAGCCATAAAAATTTAGCAGTGGCTGGGCGCAGTGGCTCTCGCTTATAATCCCAGTATTTTGGGAGGCCAAGTCAGGAGGATCGATTGAGGCCAGGAGTTTGAGACCAGCCTGGGCAACATAGCAAGACCCTGACTCCACAAAAAATAGGAAAATCAGCCAGGCATGATGGCACATACCTGTAGTCCCAGCTACTTGGGAGGCTGAAGCAGGAGGATCACTTGAGCCCAGCCCAGGAGGTTGAGGCTGCTGTGAGCTATGATGATGCCACTGTATTCTAACCCAGGTGACGACACAGTGAAACCCTGTCTCAAAAAAAAAAAAAAAAAAAAAAAATTAGCAGTAAAGCGTTAAGACCGTAGTAACCAAACTGTTGTACATAAGAATCACCTGGGAAAATTTTACAAATTTCATAAAATTTACAAATGTCTCACTTGCACTGCTAATGATTCTGATTAAACTTTATGGGGTGCAACCTGGCATGAGGACTTTTAAAAGCTCCCAGGTGATTTTAATGTGTGAATAAATTTGGGCACTGTATTAAGGGGACTGCTGCCATCCCTCTATCCCCCAGCCCCAAAAGCCTTTAATATCTTGTGGTGACAGTCTGTCCTTGCGTTGGCTAAGGTGTAAAAATGAAAATGTTTAAGTTAAAAATATCTCCCTTCTAGGATAGATGTGGTATTCAAGAAAAAAGTGGTATTTTGATTTTCAGATTATCTGGCTAATCCTCCTCTTTATTAATCTAGGAAATTAAGTAAGCATTGATTATGTGAGTATGAGAAGAGTTTTTACTACAAAACTATCACAAAATCTCAGATCAGCAGAGTTTTCTGTTTGCTCCAAGGTAACCTCATATTTTTGAAATCGAGATGAATTATGGAAGATGTGAACATTGCGTGAAACAGAGGTGGTTTTAGAGGTGCTTCTGAAAAGTGTGTGTTAAAGTCACATAAATGTGCAAAATAATTGGATTTTTATTGAATCAGATGAGAAAAACTACAGGCAATCCAACATCAAATTGAGACTGACATTTTGAAAAAGAGTAGTAAATTTTGAATATTGCCTGGGGATTTGTCACTCTCTAAATTTTATTAATATGTTCATTTAACCAATTACAAGGTGGTAGAACTTAATGCAAACACAGCTGAATCGCTTATTTGGCATTGAAAAATGAAGTGGAGTGAGTTGTTCTCAGACTGGCTGAAAATTAGAATCACCTGCCAGGGGC
>VSMD01015999.1:0-20288 GCA_008750895.1 Mirza zaza
AAGCCTGTAATCCTAGCTCTCTGGGAGGCCGAGGTGGGCGGATCGTTTCAGCTCAGGAGTTCGAGACCAGCCTGAGCAAGAGCGAGACCCCATCTCTACTATAAATAGAAAGAAATTAATTGGCCAACTAACATATATATAGAAAAAATTAGCCGGGCATGGTGGCACATGCCTGTAGTCCCAGCTACTCGGGAGGCTGAGGCAGGAGGATTGCTTGAGCCCAGGAGTTTGAGGTTGCTGTGAGCTAGGCTGACGCCACGGCACTCACTCTAGCCTGGGCAACAAAGTGAGACTCTGTCTCAAAAAAAAAAAAAAAGAAAAGAAAAGAAAAAGAAAGAAAGCAAGGGGCTGTTATCTTTTTAATAAATCTCACACTTTGAGCTCCCACAAGGAATAGAACACTATGGTAAGTGACGTGGGGCCCAGAGATGAAAAGGCTCATGTAAGACCCCGGGAAGACGGCACAGAGAAGTCTGACACACGTCAGGCAGCCGTTTATGACTAACAGCCAAGTGAGTGATGAGGTGATAAGTGTTCACGAGGCACAGAGAACAGCTGTGGGCCACAGCCACCCCGAAAAGTGCCTGCCAGAGGGGGTGCCCACAGGGCCTTGGAGTGCATCAAGGCAGAGGGAAGGGAGCGAGGCTCCAGGTGAGTGAGATAATCCCAACCTTGACACGAGGAAATGGCAGATACTTAATAAATATTTGTGAAAACCTCAAAGAGGGAGTTTTTTTTTTTTTTTTTTTAAAGAAATTGGATAAGATACACAAACAGACATCCTGTGGAGTGGTGTGGTACGTGTTTGAGTTTTTCAAATGGAGCTAAATTTAGCCAACTGTTTCTGACGCGCAGATGGGGAAGCTGGGATGTGAGGGAGACCATCTACCGAAAGTCATCCCGGAGAAACACGGGAAGCATCAGCCATAACTAAATTACTTTAAATGCTTGTCGTTTTAAAAAGCAGGGCAGGAACAAAAATGAGAAGGCAACAAAAAAGGATTCTCAAAAGATAAAAGGGTGTAACACATTGCAGCTCCCCCAGACAAGATGTCCCGGAGAAGGCCCGTGGGAAGGCCGACCTCCGTTTTAGAAGACGCCCCTCACGTGTAGGGTGAGGAGAGAGCGGGGCCAGAAACGGAGTTGAGGCCGTGCCCACGCCCTCGGGGGAGGACGGGCGGAAGGGAAGAAGTCAGAGACCGGTAGCAAGACAGCTGAGGCGTGGGAATCTCTCTGTGACACGGTGAGGACAGTGCAGGGACCTTAGACCCTGAGCAGATGTGCCCGAAGCTGCTCAGAGAAACTTCTGTGAAGGGATGTGGAAAGACGACTACCACAAATAATAAGTCTTCCAAGACAGCTTTTTCTAGCAAATTCCATTTAGGTCCTCTAAAGACAAATGACACCAGTAAGACTACGTAAAGCAAGAAAAAGAGACCAGTGGAGCCCTTCCCATCAGACGGGTTCTGTGTTCACGACCTCGCAGAAGGGCCTTCCCTGGCAACTCTCTTTAAAGTGTCCCCACAAGGTCTTATTATTTACTCGGCGTGTGTCACCCGAGGAGGAGGAGGATGGCCCTGCTCATCGGCACATGCCCAGTGCCTCTCGGGGCTGGCACAGAGAAGGTGCTTCGTGCCGTTCCTTGAATGAAAGAAGGAAGGAATTCCAGCAAAAGGAAAAAATTAGCCTTTAACAAAGTGAAAACATGGAAGTGAAAGTTGCTAATAAAAGAAACTCAGAGGGAACTGCATTCCAGGCCTGGGATTGAATATAGTGATATACTTTGTGTTTTATTAGCCAGCTGGAGTTTCTTTTTTTCCTTTTTCCTGCTATTTTTAGGTCCAAAAATCTAAGCCTTTTCTACTACTAGCTGTTTTGAAATCAGGAAGTAGAGCCAATTTAAATATTTGCCCAATCAAAGCAACCCGGAGGTAGTTGCTCTCAAAAGAAAAAACAAGTTCAAATTTAAAAAGCAAATAAACAAGAAAAAGAAATTTAGGATTTTCTGTTATCCTTTTATGCGTTTTATGTTAGGAATGTGAAGACGTCTCAGGGAGATAAAGCTCAGGTGTTAATTCTCAAGTTAAGCACAAGGTAGAAGAGTCCATTACAAGGACGGGAGCCCCTTTCTAATTTCTTCTCAGCCAAACCTCCCATAGTGTGACCCTGTCATGCCGATTCCCCAAATATCAGAGACAGCCACATTTAAATTAAACAGAGGGTTTTTCCAAAGCCAAATAAGAATACATTCTTTTAAAGGTGCTCTCTGCCACCCACAATTTCCCTCCACCAGCAATACCTAACACTTACTGCACAAGCAGTGCACTGCAGACCACACGGACGGCTCTGCCCCCACCTTAGTTTTATCTTCTAGAATTTATATAAGTGGAACCACACAGTATATACTCTCACGTCTGGCTTCTTTTGTTCAGCATGTTTTTGAGATTTATCAGCTATTATCAAATGGACCAGTAGCTCCTTCCTCATATGAACACATAACAATTTGTTTATCCATTATCCTGATGTACATTTAAAATGTTTCCAGTCTGGGGCCATTATGAAGAAAGCTACTATGAACAAAACATGTCTTTTTTGTAAACAGGTATTTTCATTTTACTTAGGAGTGGAATGTTTAAGTCTAAGGGTAGGTAGGTATAGGTTTGATGTTTATGTAAAATTGCTAAAACTTTTTCCAAAGTGGATTTTTAAAACGATTTTATTATTTTTTCAGAGACAAGTTATCACTTTGTTGTCTGGACTAGAGTGCAGTGGCATCATCATAGCTCAAGGCAACCTCCAACTCCTGGGCTCAAGCGCTCTCCTGCCTCAGCCTCCTGAGTAGCTAGGACTACAGGAGTGCACCACGACACCCAGCTAATTTTTCTACTTTTTGCAGAGATGGGGTCTTGCTCTGTTGCTCAGGCTAGTCTTGAACTCCTGGCCTCAAGCCTCCCACCTATGCCTCCCAAAGTGTGGAGGATTACAGGCGTGAGGCACCATGCCCAGTCGTCCCCAATTTTTTAAAGTGGGTTGTCTTTTTTAGAATTCTTTATATAGTCTGGATACAAGTACTTTGTTAGATGTACTCTTTACCACTGTCTTTTTCCAAGGTATGGATTGCTTACGTTTCTTAATGATGTTTTGATAACTAGAAATATGTAATTTTGAAGATATTGAGGTATTGGTCAAGGTTCATTTTTTTTCACATGTGGTTATCTAGTTATTTCTGCACCATCTGTTGAAAACATTGTTGATTCCCTAGTGACTTATCTTGCCTTTTTAACAAAAAGGGGAAAATGCTACCCAAAATGTAAATAAAGGAAATATGTATGAGCTAATCTAGCAAGATGTCCGTTACTGTGTTAAAACATGTTTTTTGTTTGGTATATAATTTTTTTTCTGTTAGCAGCATATTAAGGGGATGTTACACATTCTACCTGAGGGTAGGGGAAGTTAGTCAGAAGATTTAAAGCCCTGAAGCACTGGACAACATAAGAAAAAAAAGAGAGAGATGTTGGATGAAAGATAAAGGAAAGCGAAACCCCAGCTTCCTAGTGATAACACAAGACAGGCTCTCTCATTAACTTCTTAAAAATAGTTGTATGATTGTCAGAGAAAAGGCACTGGCTAGAGTGATTTGTGATATCTTGCACAGTGTCACAAGTCAACTCTTGCAACAGTACAAAGATCAAGTAGAGGGAGATAATTAGTTCTGTAATAGAAAAGGGCAAACCCTTAGCAAGGAACAAAGGGAGTATGGTTTTGGCTTCAGTGGTACTTTTTTTTTTCCTTTTTTTAATTAAAGAGATGCAGTCTTGCTACGTTGCTCAATCTGGGCTCAAGCGACCCTCCTGCCTTAGCCCCCAGAGTAGCTGGGACTGCAGGCGCACAATCACACCGGCTTTCCAGTGCTTCTTATGAGACCAGCGTTCAGCAATCGTTACATCCCACGTGGACGAATCAATGAGATTGAGGAGGCATTATTAATACACACACATTTTGAATGTGATCCAGGTACATCTTTCCCTTTGTGAATAAAAAAAGGTGCTTTAGCAATAATTAAACCACATTTTAAGGCTACTTCACTGTGCAGTAGAGATGATGTTGGCTAGAAACAGGAGCTTACAGGACAAAAAGTCAGCCTTTATTAATTTAAAAAACATCCTAATTCTTGAAATATATGAATGGAACTATTAAAATATGTAGTACTCACCAGAGGTATCCCAGCATCAGTGATACACTCTAGATTTCAAATATCTGCTATGTAAATGAATGCAACCAACTCGAATTAGAATCATTACCAAATCATGCCAGATCCCAAGAGGAGACAATTGTGTGTGTTACATGTGTTGGAGGTAGAGGTGAGTGTCACAGAAAGAAAACCCTCTAGTTAGAAGTTTTTCAGCACTGCAGACTTTTCCCTTTTCCCTTTAAAGGCGGATTAGAAGACAATATCTAAAAGAAACGTCGCCAGGCCTGGAGACGTGTGTCCTGCTGCCAGGGCAGCATTAAAGTAAACACGCCGGGCTGGCCCTGGGCATGCACGTCTCTGGATTACTCATGCTTGCTTCCAGGGCCTCTCCCTGGCACAGCTGTGAAGCAGGCAAAATGTATCTTTAGACTCTCCCACTTCCCCTTCTGCGTCTTGGTCCTCGCTCCTCGGCCCATCCGAGGTGCTCGATGCCTCATGCTCTCCAGGGTAGCACCACGCCCAGTCCCGCCCTCCTTGGAACACGGCCTTGTCCCTAAAGCGGTGTTTCTTCCTCTCCCCAACCCTGCCATAATGTTCAAGTTAAAATTCCTTCTTCTCAGCTAAGCAACTGGGAGTTAAATAATGTTGTAAATGAATTCATACTGGCATGTAACTAATATTTTTTATTCTTCCCATATGTCGTGGCATTTTAAAAATTTAAGCTAAAGGAATGTGCTCCTTAGGGGGGGAAAAAAAAACCTCAGTCTGTAGGATACCCAACAAAGATAATTTGGGGAGGTCTGAGTTTCCTTGAACCACCCAAGTGTCACTGGGCTGGCAGAGTCCTGCGCCAGACCAGGTCTCCTCACCCCGATGCAGGCAAAGTCGCCACCCACAGCGACTCCTGAGCAAAGGGTTGGTGAAAAACAGTGGCAGATGCACAGATTTTGAACACTTACTGAAAAGCGAAATATAACTCTAAAAGATGAGATGTAAGTCTTAACAGTTTCCTTTTCTCAATGTAAAATGAAACTAAATGATCACCAGGCATGGTGGTTCACGCCTGTGATTCCGGCACTTTGTAGGGGTTTAGGCAGGAGGATTGCCTGAGGCCAGGTGTTAGAGACCAGCCTGGGACCCCTTCTCTACATACATACATAAGTACATAAATACATAAATAAGCAAGCTGGGTGTGGTGGCATGTGCCTTTGGTCCCAGCTACTTTGGGAGGTGGAGGCAAGAGGATTGCTTGAGTCCAGGAGTTCGAGGTTTCAATGAGCTATGATCGGGCCACTATACTTCAGCCTGGGTGACAGAGCAAGACCTTGTCTCTAAAAGAAAAAAAAAGAAAAACTAGGCTGGGCGAGGTAGCTCACGCCTGTAATCCTAGCACTCTGGGAGGCTGAGGCAGGAGGATTACTCAAGGTCAGGAGTTCAAGACCAGCCTGAGCAAGAGCGAGACCCCATCTCTACCAAAAATAGAAAGAAGTTGGCCAGGTACAGTGGCTCACGCCTGTAATCCTAGCACTCTGGGAGGCCGAAGTGGGCAGATTGCTCGAGGTCAGGAGTTCAAAACCAGTGTGAGCAAGAGCGAAACCCCATCTCTACTATAAATAGAAAGAAATTAATTGGCCAACTAATATATATAGAAAAAAATCAGCCAGGCATGGTGGTGCATGCCTGTAGTCCCAGCTACTCAGGAGGCTGAGGCAGTAGGATTGCTTGAGGAGTTTGAGGTTGCTGTGAGCTAGGCTGACACCATGGCACTCACTCTAGCCTGGGCAAGAAAGTAAGACTCTGTCTCAAAAAAAAAAAAAAAAAAAGAAAAAAAGAAACAAAGAAGTTAATTGGACAGCTAAAAATATATAGAACAAAATAGCCAGGCATGGTGGTGCACGCCTGTAGTCCCAGCTACTTGGGAGGCTAGGGCAGAAAGATTGCTTGAGCCCAGGAGTCTGAGGTTGCTGTGAAATAGGCTGATGCCGAGGCACTCTAGCCCGGGCAACAGAGTGAGAGAGACTCTGTCTCAAAAAAAAGGAAAAAAACCCAAAAAACTAAATGATCAACAAAGGTGCCAAGATCATTTAATGGTGGAAAGGATAATCTTTTCAACAAACGGTGCTGAGAAATCTGGATATCCATATGCAAAAGAATGAAACTGTAGCCTTACCTTACACCAAGTACAAAAATTAACTCAAAATAGATCAAAGACTTAGGTGTAATAGCTAAAACTATAAAACTCTTAAAAGAAAACATAGGAGTAAAGCTTCATGACATTGTATTTGGCAATGTATTCTTGGATAGGACTCAAGAAGGAAGGACACAGGCAAGGAAAAACAGCAGATAAATTGGACTTCATCAAAATGTAAAACTTATGTATCAATAGAGTGAAAAGGCAACCTGCTGAATGGGAGAAAATATTTGTAGATCTCCTCATAAGAGATTGATATCCAGAATATGTAACGAACTTCTACAACTCAACAAAAGAACGCCATTTAAAAATGGGCAAAGAACTGGAAAAGACCTTTTCGCAAAGAAGATATACAAATGGCCAATTAGCATGTGAAAAAATGCTCAACATCACTAATCTTTAGGGAAATGCAAATCAAAACCACAATGAGATACTACTTCATACCCATTAGGATGGCTACTATCAAAAAACCCAGAAAACAACAAGTGTTGGCAAGGATATGAAGAAATTGTGTGCATTGCTGGCGGGAAGGATAAGAAAACTCATGTGCATTGCTGGCGGGAAGGTAAAATGGTACGGCCACTGAGGAAGAAAGTATGGCCGTTCCTCCAAAAATTAAACACAGACCAAATGATCTAGCAATTCCACTTCTAGGTATATACTCAAAAGAACTGAAAGCAGGTACTGGAAGAGATATTTGTACACCCATAGCAGCATTATTCACAATAGTCCAAAGGAAGAAGCTACCCCAGTGTCCACTGACAGATGAATGGATAAACAAAATGTGATGTATACACACAATGGAATATTATTCAGCCTTGAAAAGGGAAATCCTGACACATGCTAAAGCATGGATGAGCCTTGAAGATATCATGCTAAGTGAAATAAGCCTGTCACAAAAGGACAAATATTATATGTTTCTACTTATATTAGGTACCAGCAGTAGTCAAAATCATAGAGACAGAAAGGAGAATGGTGGTTGCCAGGGGCTTGGGGGAAAGGAGAATGAGGGGTTAATGTTTAATGAGTACAGAGTTTTAGTTATGGATGATGGAAAAGTTCCAGAGATAGTGGCAAATATGATTGTACTTAATGCCACTGAATTGTACACTCAAAAAGGGTGAATGGTAAATTTCATGGTATGTATATTTTACCATACATACACACACAAAAACCTGCATGAGCTTTTGAGATAATTACCTTACCTACCACACAAGATCAGGTTTAGAATCTAAAATGCATTTTCAAGCTGGGCGTGGTGGCTCACACCTGTAATTCCAACACTTTGGGAGGCCGAGCTGGAGGATCGCTTGAGGCCAGGAATTTGAGACCGGTTTGAGCAACATAGTAGACACTCTGTCTCTACAAAATTTTTAAAACAATTAGGCAGGTGTGGCGGTGCACGCCTATGGTCCCAGCTACTCAGGAAGCTGAGGCAAGAGGATCGCTTGAGCCCAGGAGTTTGAGGTTACAATGAGCTATGAGGATGCCACTGCACTCTAGCCCAGGCAACAGAGTGAGACCCTGTCTAAAAAACAAACAAAAAATGCATTTTCAATGTTTAATAGCTAAAACTAATAAAAGATTATTTGATTCTTCCATTTTGACTCTAGAACATAAACAATTAGGACTTCCATGTCTCCCTGGATCCAGTTTAACAGGAAATTGTTAGTCGGGACTGGGTGTAGGTGGGAGGTGGTGGATAGCAGGCCTGGAAGCTCTGGCTGCCACCCCCCGCCTCAGCTGTACTGTGACCACCCTTCAGAAGGGAAGACCTGGCCCTGGCATGGCAGCCCTGTGTCCATTACCGCCCAAGCACAAGTCTTGAGAAGGGCTTTTCCCCCTCTCAGATTAGCTGTGCCAGAGCCTTCTCCCCTGTCTGCAGCAGACAGCCAGACTTAGTACACATGACAACGATCCTCTCCTTGACCAGATTGTAGTCAGTCTCCTCTGAGTCCTCTCCTCAACTAAGCCCCTGTCTTGGTTGGGCCTGCATAACCCCAGTTTTGGCAAGAATCCTGCTAAGTGTAGAGAGAATCCCCACACTCGATCTCTGATCAAGTTCCTCATCCCCAGCCTCTGGTGTGTAAGTCCTTGACCTGCCTTCAGCAAGAATCCCTGTACCCTTGATGTCCCCTGGTGATTTTCCACCCCCTGACTCGCTCGATCTGCTCATTGGCTGCAAATCCACGGCTGTCTTGGTTCTACTGGGAGTTGAGACTGACTCTCTCTCTCCCTCCCCCCCTTTTTGCAACACTCACACTGCAATAGTCCTGAACAAAGTCTTTCTTAGTACCTTAACAAGTGTCAGATTAATTTTTCCTTTAACACATATCATCAGGAACCTTAGAATGTTTTTAAACATTAGCATTTCCAAAGCAATAGCCCCATGGGGGTCACGGTTATCGGCAAAAGCCAGGACAGTGGCATATGCCTGTAATTCCAGCTACTCAGGAGGCTGAGGATCCCTTGAGCCCAGAAGTTGAGCCCAAGCTGAGCAACAGAGTGAGACCTTGTCTCTCAATTAAAAAAAACAAAACAAAATAAAATAAAACACAGTTACTGGCAAAGCAACCAATAATTTATCTGATCATTTAATTGTGTTCTGGCAAATTAAATCCCAACAGTATTAGCCCATAGGTTCATAACCTTCTAAATGCTAAAATATCTAATAATCCCATTTAAGCCCTCTTAGGAGAATAGAAATTATTCAGGTAATTTAAAAAGCAATGCCTACGGCTTGAAATACTGTTGCAGGCAACAAATCCTAGACCCATTTCCTGCCTGCACCAGCTTTTCCCGCCCCGGACGGACAGCATTCACACCCCCATACACACACCTGCTGCTCTTACTGTCAAGCAGGTGAGACACACATAATGGTCCTCAGTTACCCCCATTTCCCTCCCACTCTGTAGGCTCCCTAGACACAGCCTTGGTTCCTCAGGGACATGGCACCAGGCAGTCTGCAGCCCACCCTGAAGGTGCCGTAGGTGACGTGGGATACTGCTGCATCACCACCCTGTCTGTGCTTAGAGGAGAACACGCCCAGCGGTCGGAGCGTGTCTGTCTGTCTGACTCACAGGAGACGCTGTCTCTTTGGGAGGAAGTGTGGAGCTGCCTCTCTGAATTCCATTTAGGTAAATTAAGGGGTGGAAAACCACTTGAAGCAGCAGGAAGGCAAAGGCCAGAACGTTTCCCTGGGCACATGACTGCTTTCTCCATTCAGCCGGTACAGAGTCATTCAGAAGGGAACAATTCATTCCCTTCAAACAATAAGTATGTCTTTGTCCCCTGTCAAGGTGTCCCAGGGAAGCATGAGTGGCTCTTGCTAATGAAAATAACCAACACGGAAAATATTTTAAAACATTTGTGTCTGAGATGCTTTGGTTACTAACGTTAGCAGACTCCCTTTGGCCCAAGGCCACCTGGATTTCCAGAGGGAGGAGGTGACGCCTGGATTAGGTAACTGGGCCATTTGTCCTCATGAACACTATTACCAACTTCCTGACTCTGCTTATAGGCCCATAATTAGTTTGCTTCTAAGTGAGAATGGCATTCAGGTTTTTTAGTAGCAATTATTTTATTCATCAAGTTTTCTAAGTAACACAAAAGAAGTTTTTCACAAAAGTAAGCCTGCTACCTGAGGATTTCTGTCTGGTAATCAGCTAATTGTTGTATTAGAGTCCCCGTAATATGTATTCCCCCACCCAAATTATAATTTAATGTTTTTCCTGTTTTAAAAAAACCCCACTAAGTTATTTTCATTGGTCTCTAGAAAATGCCTTCAAATAAATTCTGTTTTTTAGGCTGGGTGCGGTGGCTCAAGCCTGTAATCCTAGCTCTCTGGGAGGCCGAGGTGGGCGGATCCTTTGAGCTCAGGAGTTCGAGACCAGCCTGAGCAAGAGCGAGACCCCATCTCTACTATAAATAGAAAAGAAATTAATTGGCCAACTTATATAGAAAAAATTAGCCAGGCATGGTGGCGCATGCCTGTAGTCCCAGCTACTCGGGAGGCTGAGGCAGCAGGATTGCCTGAGCCTAGGAGTTTGAGGTTGCTGTGAGCTAGGCTGACGCCACAGCACTCACTCTAGCCTGGGCAATAAAGTGAGACTCTGTCTCAAAAAAAAATAAAAAATAAATTCTGTTTTTTAAAAATGCCTAATAATTCAGAAGTCTCGTTAATCGTGTTCTTTTTGCTTTGTTATCCAGACACTTTTTTCTAAAGTATGACATTAAGCATCTCTACCTCATCTGTGGCAAATATCATGCCAACACAATGAGTCAGCCCAAATGAAAATGTTACATGACACACTGCATGAGTTCCATTTTTGGACCAGAAGGTTCCATGACAGTGATTTCAACCAGACTATATGACAGGGCATAAAAGAATTAACTATTCAATGTTATTTGTCTTTATGCATCAATGGGTTTTCCCCCATTGAATATTTTCAGATGAACAGTAATTTAATAAAATGTTCCCCTCTGTGTGTATATATATATATAAAAAAAGCCAGAGCTTGATATGGGCTAAGTCTAGCTTAATTATATTAGTTTTTTTATAAAATACGTTAAAGCTTAAGAGAACATATTTTGGGAAAGCCTGTTCCCAGTGACTGCAATGTCTTCTCGTTAACTTTTTTTAAAAACTCAAGCTCTTACTTTTCACTTATGTTATGAATTAATTAGCTAAAAAACAGATCTGGTTCTAATTCCCAAGTCCAGCACTAATTCAGAATAAGCTCTTAGTCACAGAACTTCAGACGAAAAATCCGTCTTATCCACTGACCATGCCCAAGGCAAAGAGGAAAACCTAGATTAGGAAAGCACATTAGAGAACTATGGGCCCATCAGACTTATTTAGTCAGGCATTATTAGGGTATGTGTTTCATATCCACAATTCTATGTGATCATAATGAAGTCCTAGTAGGAAAATTACATCTCATATTGATTTATCTCTGAGTTTTATGAAAACTGGCTTTAGCTGAACAATCAATTTCCCTAGAAATTTTGCATCAAAATTGATGGCACCTAGTGGTCCCTAGCCTTTGTGGCACCAGAGACTGGTTTAATGGAAGACAATTTTTCTGTTGAGAGGGGTGGGGCAGTAGGTGGAGCTCAGGTAGTGATATGAGTGATGGAGAGTGGCTGTAAATCCACTCATCTCCCTCCGCGCACCCTCCCTTTCCTCAGTTTCATGGAAGACAATTTTTCCACCAATGGTGGGCGGGGTGGGGCAGTGGCGCAGAGCTCTGCAGCTGGTCCCTAATAGGCCAAGATGGGTACTGGTCCATGGCCTGGGGTTGAGGACTTCTGTCATACCAGACAAAGAAAGGCTATGGAAATGTTCCAGATGAGAAAGATGTGACAATTTGATCCTAAAGGGGAAAAAGGGCTACAAAAGGAGAATATTAGACCAATAGATACTATTAGAATACAGATCGTCAGTGTTGAATTTGGTTGTTAACTGGACTGGATTAATAAGCAAATATCCCTATTAAGAAATACATACTGTTGGCCGGGCGCGGTGGCTCAAGCCTGTAATCCTAGCTCTCTGGGAGGCCGAGGTGGGTGGATCGTTTGAGCTCAGGAGTTCGAGACCAGCCTGAGCAAGAGCGAGACCCCATCTCTACTATAAATAGAAAGAAATTAATTGGCCAACTAATTTATATAGAAAAAAAAAATTAGCCGGGCATGGTGGCACATGCCTGTAGTCCCAGCTACTTGGGAGGCTGAGGCAGCAGGACTGCTTCAGCCCAGGAGTTTGAGGTTGCTGTGAGCTAGGCTGATGCCATGGCACTCACTCTAGCCTGGGCAATAAAGTGAGACTCTGTCTCAAAAAACAAAAAACAAAAAACAAAAAAAAAAAGAAATACATACTGCACCATTTAGAGGTAAAAGTTATGATGTATGCAGCTGACTTTCAAATAGCTCAGAAAACTGTGTGTGTGTGTAAGGAGAGAAAGAATGTGTGCACAATGATAAAGTAAATGGATAACCTAGGTGAAGTTAGGTAGAGTGTATACAGGTGTTCTTTGTATTATTCTTGCAACTTTTCTGTAAGCTTCAAATTACTTCCAAATAAAAAGGTTCTTTTTTTTTTTAATCAAGGTGGATGCAGCAGTGACTCACACCTGTAATCCTAGCACTTTGGAGGCCAAGGTGAGAGGATTGCTTGAGGTTAGGAGTTTGAGACCAGCCTGGGCAACATAGAGAGATTCCATCTCTCCCCCCAAAAAAAAAAAAAAAAAAAAATTTAAAAATTAGCCGGGCATGGTGGCGTGCACCTGTAGCCCTAGCTACTCAGAAGGCTGAGGCAAGAGGATCCGCTGAGCCCATGAGTTTGAGGTTGCAGTGAGCTATGATTGTGCCACTGCACTCCAGTGACACTTTTAAATTCTTCAAAACTCCTTCAAGATCTATCACTTTTGCAAATTGATAATAAGATAGTTTCTTCATGGGTTACTATAAAAATGATATAGCCCAATGAAATCTTACAATCTTGTCTATTTTTTAATGTAGATTTTTCATGCTTCCATTTGCCAGTATTCTCCAGAGAAAAAGAACCAATAGGATACACATACACACACACACACACACACACACACAGATTTTAAGGAACTGACTCACATGCTTGCTGGTTGGCAAGTCTCAAATCTGAAAGGCAGACCAGCAGGCTGGAAATGCAGGGCAGAGTGGACATTCGTCTGGAGGCTGAATTCTGGAGGGCAGCAGGCTAGAAACTCGGGCAGGGTTCCTGTGTTGCAGACTTGAGAAGTCCTTCTACTCCAGGCAACCTCAGTCTTTGCTCTTAAGGCCTTCAACTAATTATTTGAGCCCCACCCATATCTTGCAGAGTAATCTGCTTTACTCTCTGTCTACTGGTCCAAACGTTTATCACATCTAACAAATACCTTCAAGACAACATCTTGACTGGTGGGTTTTTTGTTTCTGTTTTTGTTTTTGTTTTGAGATTGAGTCTTGCTCTGTCACCCCGGCTAAAGTGCAGTGCCATCATCATATCTCACTGCAACTTCAAACTCCTGGGCTCAAGAGATCCTCCTGCCTCAGCTACTGACCCCACCCGACACACCCCCGGATAGCTGGGACTACAGGTATGCACCCCCACGCCCAGCTAATTTTTCTATTTTTAGTAGAGACAGGGTCTCAATCTGCTCAAGCAATCCTCCTGCCTTAGCCTCCTGGAGTGCTAGGATTACAGGTGTGAGCCACCTTACTGGCCTTGACTAGGGTTTGACCAAACAATGGGGCACCATAGCTCAGCCAAGTTGACACAGAAAATTAACCATCACACCACTGGAAACGGTATTCAGGGATCAGCATTGTTTAAGCTGCTGCTGCAGGAAAATGGAGATAAAAAACCTAGAGTGCAAAAAAAAAAAAAAAAGCACCTAAAATGCTCCCTGACTCCTAGACAAGTAAACTCTAGAGACAAGCCTGTGCTAAGTACCCGTGAAATAACCACAGAACAACTTAAAAGGACATGAAAGCCTCAACGCCAAGCTACCAGGCCCAAGGATTCAGAACAGGCCCAGACCCAGAGACAAAGGAGTGGGTGAGATTTAAGGATGAGAAGGTTTCCTTTGGGGGGATGGGGCGGAGGTTCTTCCAGGTGAACTCAATTAACCCTCTTCTCTATTCTTTTTACTGTCTGGAAGTATTACACAAAGAAACATACCCTCAGTAAGTAGCATTACGTTATAGGGTTTTATGCCCCACTAAATGAATATCCCCAGTTAATAAATCCAACACATTTATAATGGATGGAGCTTTCATACTACAAAGAGCTACAGAATTGAAAGCCTGGTTTACAGTTTTTTAATTGTCTTAATTATTTAAATATGTGGAAAACTTGTTTGCCTTTAATATGAATGCCACACAATTCAATTCTCTAATTTTATATTTTTTACTCAATAAGTTTTTTTTTTTATTATTTTATGACTTTTTATTATTTTATGACTTTGCCATTGTTTTAATTGAAAACTCAAGCATAATTTTAAAAGAGTCTAATCACTATATCTCATTACAAAAAAGTTAAGTAACTGACATCATTTAACTTAAGTAAAACTTTTAAAAATAATGACTCACAGATGGACAGGAAGTTGCCGTTAGAACAGCTGGAGTTGAAAGAAACTGATGTCATTAAAGAAGCGCTTTTTAAAATTTCAGCTTCATCTATGCTAACTTTCCATGCTGCATTTATAAACGGAATTTTAAAATATCAGGAAAACTTTGGAATCGTAGGCCTTTGGCTGCCTTTTTTTTTTTTTTTTTTTTTGGTCAACACTGATAACACTTTCACAAGAGAATTTAAAATATGTCTCTCTGCAGGAGACATCAAACTCCCATTAAAGTCTGGAGCGGCTTCATGAGCCAATGGGACTCACTGAGAAATCTTCTGATATTACTTTTGCCTTTATAAGTAGAGCAAAACCTTGCAGTGCCCAGTGCCTTGCCCGTGTTATTTATTTGTTCAACAATCATTTATTATGTGCCTAGGAGGAGCTAAACTTTAAATACATGTTTGTTGGACTGAAATGAGTTAAATAACTAGATCTTCCAAGACCAGGTGAATACATTAAGTTTCGTAGGGGGGGCTTTAGAGCTGCCTAAGAAGGCAGTGGGGAAGGTCTCCACAGGTGTCTTCCAAGTGATAGACCAGGTTTCCCTGACTCAGAAAGTGGCATCTTTCAGATACTGAGGCTGCATTTGACACTTTAATCACACTTTCCTCAAAATTCTCTTTCCTCTCAGTGTTTTTGTTTTCCTTTGGAGACAGGGTCTCACTCCGTCTCATGGGCTAGAGTGCAGTGGCATCATCATAGCTCACTGCAACCTCAAACTCCTCGGCTCAAGTGATCCTCCTGACTCAGCCTCCTGAGTAGCTGAGACTACAGGTTCACCACCACATCTGGCTATTTTTTCTTATTTTTTGTAGAGAGGGAGTCTCACTATGTTGCACAGGCTGGTCTTGAACTCCTGGCCTCAAGCAATCCTTCCACCTCGGACTCCCAAAGTGCTAGGATTACAGACATGAACCACTGTACCTGCGCTCCCTTCAGCTTTTCTGATGCCATTTTCCCCTGCTTGTTCCTGGCTTCTGTCTCTTGGCCCACGCTTTGTCAAGGTTCGGATTTTTCAGGCCTCTTCCTCTCACCTGGCACACTCTCCTGGGGCACTGTCACCACGCCCATTACCTCACCAGCCTCTAGAGGCCACAGATGACTCTCAAATCCCTACCTTGGCTCAGGCGTCTCCTCCACATGGCAGCCCGTGGCGCTGGGATCCCACTTCTCAGGCATCTCTCCAATGTCTCCAAGGCATCTCAAACGCCCCACGTTCACAGCGGAACTCATCACCACCTCCCTGTCTCTCACCGGCTGCCAACACTTCTCCCCCGGCCCCACTGTGAAACCCCAATCTACCCAATTCTGGAAGTTTCCCCATTGAGTCCTCCCTCTCTCTCACAGCCCAGCACCAGAAATATCTAGGCAGTCACAAAGAAGTCCTTCAAGTCTTCCTCCTAAATATTTCTTGAACCCATCCAAACATTTCTATCCCACGCTCTAGTTCGGGACCTCCCTGTTCCCTGTCTGGGTACTTTCTTCCCCTGACACTGTTCCTTCTAATTCCAGGTGCGGCTCCTTACCATCAGGAGTCTGCTCCAAGGGCTCTTTCTAAAATGCAATCACTCTCAGCGGTTCCCTATCACTGCCAGGATTAGGCCTTTATATGTATATGTACAAAAGATAATGTGCTTACGCAAGCGCGTGCGTGCGACACAAGCGCCGGACCTCCAAGGACAGGCCCCAGGCTGGTATAGAGTTTAGGTGCACAGACTCTGGGGTCTGAATGCCTGAGCTCAAATTTCAAATGTGTAATTTATGATTCACATGACCTTGGGAAAGTTACTTAATATGTTGATTCCACATTGTCTGTATTGGTCATCCAGTGCTGCGTAACAAATGACCTCAATTTAGTAGCTTCAAATAAATAACACTTATATCTGAGGGGTTTTATGCACCAGGATATGGCAGCGGCTTCCTCCAGAGTGAATGACCCAGGAGAGGGAGAGCAAGAAGGAACCTACAATATCTTCTGTTACCTGGTCTCAGAAGTCACAAATCGTCACTTCTGTCATATGGTCTTGGGTAGAAGCAAGCCATGAAGTCCAGCCTACACTCAAGGGGAGAGAAATTAGACCTAGTTTTTAAAGGCAAGAGTATCAAAGAATCTGTGGGCATATTTTAATGCCAGCACCATGTTCTTCTTCTGTAAAGCGCAGATAAAAATGGTGATTACTTCATAGAGCTAAATGAGGATTAAATGAACTAATAGAAAAGTGCATGGCGCATGGTAAGAATTTGCTAAGTACCAGCTATTGCAATCATTCCCAAATTTACATCCCCCCCCACCACATCCTCCCTCATCAACTCCCCTTACGGATCCCCTCTCCCAGCCTTTCTGAACTACCTGCCTGTCCCTGAATAAGTTATGCAAACACCTTTGTGCCCTGCCCCTCGGCTCTGCTTTCCTGGAAAGCTAACTCCACGTTTTTCCTCTAACCCTTACTGGGTCCTTTTCCGAACACCTTTCTAGAACCTCTTAGGCTGGGCTAGGTGCTGAGAGCACTCGAGGGCTCCCTCAAGCAAGCATTTATTACACACACCTGTCTTCCTCCCTGTCTAAGTCACGATGGCAGGTGTAGCGCCCTCAGGTGTTCCCGCCTCGGGCAGGTCTTCCTTGACATTCCCAGGCAGAACCAGGAGCTCCTTCCTATGTGAGGAACCTCAATCATATTTCTGTTTGTGTAACCTTATCTTGTAATTGTCTCTGTTTCCCACTGGCACTGAAAAGGACTTCGTTTTATTCAACTTTGGAGCTTCAAGCCTGAGCATAATTCCCAGAACACAGAAGGTGTCCAACAGATAATTTGTTGAACAAACGGATTAAGTATTTAAAAGTTCAGAGAATACTTTTAAAGCACAGAAGAAGAAACACAGAATAATAAACAAAGCAGGTCAAGTAAATGACAAATCTCCCCAAGCAAGCTCTGGCCAAACAAGGTCACACTGTAGTACCTATTTAGAATGCTCAGAATTCTGTTTTCTCAGGATCTCCTTTTGTCTTCATCTCTAATTAATATAAGCTAAATTTAAAACGATAAATTTATATTGTAAGCTTATAACATTACTATGTTTATAAGCCATGAATAGCTCTAAGAACTTTGAGAGAAAAATAAAGCCCATTTAGGGCTTTATTAGCCCATTAAATAAAGGGGAATTTTAGAAAAATTCCCCTTTATTTAATACATTTCACAATCTCTTGTTTAAAATTGAATTATTTCACCATTAATGCATTTAAATGCTGTTATAAAACAAAGCACCCAGAGATAAATCTAAGAAATTTGCCTATGAACACACTGATGACAAAAAAATGGAATATGACTCAGACCAAAGAAATCATTTAAAAACAGGCAGAAAGTAAATCTTAACCTGAGATCTGTTTTTCAACAGCAACCCAAACATGAACAGGCAAACTCACTGAGTGATGATTTTGTGACTTAGCATTAAAGCAGGGTACACCTGGTAACGCTGGAAAGAACAGAGACGTGTGACATGGGAAGATGTTAATGTGCTGTTCCTGGTGTTAAAAACAGGTGCCCTGGGCTGCCGTCAGAGCCACTGTCAGAGTACTTATTTCTTAAATCTATTTCTTAAAGTCTGTGGTAGCCTCAGCAAAGTTTTTGTTTGAACTTGACCTACTCTATGAGTATAGTATTCCTGTTCTCCATAGGTTAGACTTCTTTCCACTTTTTGAGAGATGTCTTTATAAAGGATTGTGGGAACTTTCAAGAGCCAAAGTTAAGCACAATAATGTTGGACTAACAGGCAATGGGGTAGGTATTTTTGGATGAAAACCCTGTCTGGTGTCCTTTCCAGTTATACCTTGTAGGTATCCACCTATGCATTCTATCTACTTAAGGCCCAGATGGGAGGATTAGGGAGAATGCAGGGATTTTTACACTAGAGTTCTGCTAACACATCCCTGTGCAAAGCAAAAGGGTGCAGTACATGTGGCTGTGGCACCCTTCTGGGTGTGTTTATGGCTGTGACTGATCTAAGACATTATTTTAGGAGTTCTGTAGCAGCTTCTATGTCTCCAGCTTTAACGTTTAAGCAGTGTTTTCTCTGAGTAGATAAGTATCTTAGTCTGTTCAGGGTTCTACGACAAAATACCATAAACTCGGTGGCTTATAAAGAACAAACGTTTATTTCTTACAGTTCTGGAGGCTGTGAAGTCCAAGATCAGGGTGCTGGCACATTTGGTGAAGGCCTGCTTTTTGGTTCATAGATGACACCTTCTAGTTGTATCCTCACATATTGGAAGGGGGCAAATGAACTCTCTGGGTCCCTTTTATAAAAGCACTAATCCCATTATAAGGGCAAAGCCCTCATGTCCTAATCACCCCAAAGGTCCCACCCCCTAATACCATCATCTTGGAGATTAGGATTTCAACGTAGGAATTTTAGGTGGAGGGATAAAGTCATTCAGAGCATAGCACTAAGAAAATGGGAGCAAACATTGGCTTCTGAACTGTGGGGTCTGGGAGCAATCTTGGGAGACAAGGACCCAGGAAGTTCCTGCTGTAGACATTGTTATGAAGGGACAAAGAGCAGAAAAGCATTTCAGAAAAAGAAGGGACCTGAAATGTATGGGAGCCCTGTGACCCATTTTCCAACACAAGCACAATTTCAAATGTTCTGCCCCTCTGCCAGATCATGAGTCACAGGTCATCTGGGCTACCACCTTAATTTTATAAGGCAAAGAAACTGAGGACAAGTAATTCACCAAATGTTATGCAAGTAATTAGTGCCAGATGTAAATGCCAGAGTGTTATTTCCTAACTGTCCATCTGACCAACCTCGAGGACAAAAGTCAAGGTCTCTTGCAGTTTAATTCTAGAGTTTTTAAACTGCATACACTGAATATACTTTTTATGATTTTCAGCATTAAGAAGACAATTTGAATTTAAAAAGGAAGTTCCAGATGAGCTGATATTTTCTTCTGCAAGAATGAATGGTTTTAAGATGAGTATTGAAGGCTAGCAAGAGTTTATTTCAAATAAATTAAGAACGTTTTCAGTAACCAACTTTAGGATAAACTAAGGAGCAGCTAATAAGACAACTGAATGTGTGAATTTCATAACAGTTAGAAAGCATAATATGAATTATAATGAATAAAATTAAAATTTTAAAGTTGAGTCAATTAAAACCATGGGGTAAAATGGAAAAGGGAGAAGGAAAATCTTGAAGACGTAGATAACATATATTTAGGGAGATTAGACATGATTATTCACTGCTGTCTAAAATAAACTTTAGGGTTTAAAAATTTTCCAAATCATAATTAGGAAAGGAAAAGGGAAAATAAGTCAGCTATCATTATGCTGACTCCAGGAAATAATGCTATATCTTAAAATTTCAATGAGTCTTAGTTTGTTCATCTGTAAGATAAGATGGATAATCTTAAGAGTTCTTCCAATTTAAAAACTAGGCATCAGGCCGGGCGCCGTGGCTCACGCCTGTAATCCTAGCACTCTGGGAGGCCGAGGCGGGCGGATTGCTCAAGGTCAGGAGTTCAAAACCAGCCTGAGCGAGACCCCGTCTCTACTATAAAAATAGAAAGAAATTAATTGGCCAACTAATATATATATAAAAAAAAAAAATTAGCCGGGCATGGTGGCGCATGCCTGTAGTCCCAGCTACTCGGGAGGCTGAGGCAGCAGGATTGCTCGAGCCCAGGAGTTTGAGGTTGCTGTGAGCTAGGCTGACGCCATGGCACTCACTCTAGCCTGGGCAACAAAGCGAGACTCTGTCTCAAAAAAAA
>VSMD01016001.1:0-17314 GCA_008750895.1 Mirza zaza
TGGGACAGCCAAAGGATGATTGTGAACATGCCCTATAAACTACTGAAATCTAGGCAAGTGTCAGAGTGGGAGCACAGTTAGCACTTGTTCCTAATACCAATAAGAGCATTGCGGCACAGGCTGGTAGAAGACAGCAGAGTGTTCTCAGCAAGGTTTCCAAAATGGAAAGGACCTCCCAACATGTGTCTCTGAGTTTTCTGCTCACCCTGGCCAGTCTCTGTAGTGCGTCCAAATGCTTGCCCCAGAGGGGACCGTCACTTGCCTGTCTGTGTTCCCGGGCATCGTTCACTCGGTTGAGGCTCAGCACATAGCCGTCCTTTCTGTCTCTGTTGATGTCCTGCAGGGCAAAGCCCGCGACTGCCAGCACATCTGCTTCATTGCAGCCACGGGAGAGCACAGGCGAGGGGCCCAGGGCCTGCTGGGGCACAGACACAGCCCCACAGCACAGGGCCAGGGTGCAGAGCACCAGGGGTAGGAGCAGGCCCATTCTGTGGGAACAGGGCCCAGGATGGGTCAGTGAGTGGAGATGCAGGGACTGCCCAGCCGGTGGGGCTCTTTAAGGCAGGCTTGAGGTGAGTTTTGCAATTGCAGTCTGAATGGCTGACCAGGGTATCCAGAGTTGAAACCCTCTGTCCCATCTTATCGTGTTGAATTCTAAACGTGATTTCCCTGAGTCAGTACTTTGGGTAGGTTTTGCCAGTGTTTGTAACCTTAGACCCCTGAGCAATGCCATATTCATAAGTGCATGTAAACAAATTTGTTTCCCAACCTTTTACCAAGAAATCATAACAAACATTTGGTCAAAGTTCTAATGATTAGATTCTAGTTTGTGTCCAGGTCCCCTCCTCAATCAGAATGTGGAGGACTGTTACCTCCCCATCTCCACTAACAGATTCCCTGCAAAGATCTCCTTGGCCACATTAAAACAGTAGTTATCTTAGGCAGGAGTATGAGGTCCCGGGTCCCAGTGATGCTTGGTGAGTTCACACTTTCAGTTCAACCTTGTGTGCTTCTTGCTCTTGTTAGATCAGGAAGGTGGCTTCTCAGTCACCTCGCAGAAGCACAGGTATGACTCCTTCAGTACTTTGGCCATCGGGGTAGATAGTGTTCTATTTAGCCTCAGTTAGGTTATTTTTTAAACTAATGTATTTTTAAAGAACTATTTAATGAGACGTAAAAGTTCTGTAATCAAGCTGCAAATCTACTTTCCTTTGTGGAAGCAAATTGTTTAAGGGACTAAAACCCAACCTTTTGTTTTTTGAAGAGAACGATGATGGGTGGATGGGCCGGAGCACCAGAGGCACACTGGTTAGCACCAGAGGCACACTGGTTAGCACCAGAGGCACACCTGCCTTTCCCTTTCAGCTTGTTTGGATCAAAGAAAGTTCTACTGATTGGGGCTACACAAATGAAGTAACACACACAGCACTTCTCAGATGCAGTTTCTCATGAGAGAGGAGCCAAGACTGGAGTGAAACCTCTAGTCCAATATGCCACATAAGATATTGCATGGAACTCTAGCCTTGTGAGATGCTCTCCATTCTCCCTACCCTCCCCCCCCTCCCCAAGTCTTCTGGTATGAAACCTGTGTAGGAACTGCCCTGTTTATACACTGCTGGCGGAGTCTCAGCACACCAACGTATTGAAGTTTCTCGGGAGCTCTGAAAAGAAAACCTGCATCCCCCTCCATTTCCCATATCTTATTTGACCACATGAATGACTTTTAAAAACGAATACATATTAATGACCCATATAATACAGTTCAAATGTGTTTCAATATAATTTTTAAATGTTGTGCTAATAAAGTTATCTGGCAAATTGTTCAGAGGTACTGAAGATTTTGACTCCCCAAGGAGCTATTCAAAAGAGATTGAAAGAAATTTTCATTCAGTCCAAATAGAAATGCAGGTGTAAGTTGTGGCTTATCACAGTGAAGCATTGGTTAGAAGGACCCTTAGTGTTTCTAAAATGCCACATGTGCTCCAATTTTCAATTCAACTTAAATATGATGAATGGAATAGTATGAAATCTGGCCAAAATGTTGATAAGGGATTTGCACCAAATGGGAATGGGGGAAAGCGGTTGGCACAAAACAAAAACTGTTCTTTGTTTCAATGAATTGTGATCATCAATTAAGCCTTTAGATTCCTGCTGTGCGGACAGTGAGCCAAAGCTGTTCTCAGGGTGCCACGGGTCCCTCTTGGGCAGCCAGGCCTAGGAGCTGAGCCCAGGCTGACATGAGGGAAACGCTGAGGCCGTGGGAAGGGGCACCAGCATGAGCACGGGCCTTTCCTACTGCGTTGCTCTGCGACATGGATACCCACTCAGGTCATGTGTCCTCTTCCTTTTGTTTTATGCAATCTTGGAGACAGATTCAGTGTTCGTGATGTCCTTTCAGTGAGATGGCTCGGGGCAGGGGCTGGGATGGTGAGGGGCTTAGAGAGGCAGAATATGGTGAGCTGGTATCCTGCCCTTGGAACCTGTCTAGTGTTCTAAGAAGCTTACTTTGGAAGCTTGCTTTGAGGGTCCTTACTCATGAAATATTAATGCTTAAAATCACAGCTGTGGCACTAATATAATTTGAGCTGTTACAGTCAGTTCATAATAATGGAATTGGAGGATCCATCAGCTTAGGGTTGGCCTGAAGCCGAGGGACTGAATTTGGGCTTCCCATATTCCTGCTGCCTCTGGCCTGTGGGTACCTGGCCTTGGGACCCCTTGTGTGGGGTCAAGACATTTGATGTCACAGAGACTGTGGCAGTGAGAAGCTTCCTGGAGACATGAGACTGGGCTGGTGGGAACCTGGGAGTGAGCATTTATTGAGTTCCTGCTGTGGCCATGCTGTCAATAGCTGTTGCATGTCTTCACGATTTATTTCTTTGCATTGCTTAGTCGTATTGTATGGCAATAATGCCCCAGAGTTTGTTTAACCACGCACCTGTTGAAGGGCATCTGTGTTGTTTCCAGTTTTAGACTATTATGAATAAAGCTGCAATGAACATTTGTTTAGATGTTTTTGTATAAACATAAGTTTTCATTTGTCAGGGATAAATGTCCAAGAATACTATTTCTGGGTCACATGGTAAGTGCATATGTCTTTTTATAAGAAACCGCCAAGCTATTTTCCAGAGCAGCTATGCCATTTTGCATTGCCACCAGCAATGGATGAATGAGTGCTCTAGCTTCTCAGCATCCTTGTCAGCATTCGGCATTATCACTATTTTTTATTTTAGCAATTCTAATAGTAGTAGTGATAGCTCATTGTGATTTTAATTTGCATTTTCTTGATGGCTACTGAGGAAGAGAAAACGGAGAAGAAATCTGAAGGGGAATGGGCTGACAGGTAGCTAGAGAACCCGGAGTGAGTGGCAGAGACAACTGGAGGAAAAGTGTCAAGAAAGGGAAGCTCGGCAGTGCCAGACCCTTCAAAGAGGGTAAGTGTGGATAGGAATGCTTCCTCTGGATTTAGAATGAGAAGGTCCTTAGGAAACGCCGGACCAGTAAGTTATGGGAAAAGAGGTAAACACCCACTACAGTGGGTTGAGGAATGAAAAGCTGGTGAGGAGATGGCACGCATGGGAACAAATCGCTTTTCAAGAATTCAGCCATGAAAGGACAGAGGTAACCTAAGACTGTTTCTGACTTGCTAAATCACAGCAAGTGACCAGACTCTCCCACACTCCATGCCCTCTTTTGATAACTCTTCTGCTGTCACAGTCCTAGATACCAGGCCCCAACCCAGATTTCTCTCTTCTCAGTAACATGCATGTGCACGGCCATCTCCACCAGGAGGTCCAAAGGCCCTTCAAGTTCCCCACACCCAAAAGTCACCTCAACAACTGTCCAGTTAAACCCTCTTCTCCTCCTGCCTGCTCTGTCTCTGCAGATGGTGCCCTTGTCCATCCAACAGGGGACACACAGAGAGGGACACAAAGTCAAGGTCCTTCCCTACCGTTTTTCAGTACAGACAGGTGGTGTAGACCTCCCTTGGGGAAATCCCACTTGGGGCTCTCAATGGTTTTCTCTTTGCCCAGGTCCATCCTTGGGCCTTCTCTGCCAGGCCCTGTCTCCCAGGCTGACTCCAGGGGTTGAACAATCCAGGCTGCCCTGCTGGCTACTTTACTGTGGGGTTCAAAGAGCCAATGGGAGGAGGAGCTTGGAAGGAGGCAGGAGGGGAGAAGAGGGAAGGAGGGGAGGGGAGGGCAGGGTCCTCCCTCCCTCAGGGCACCTCCCCTAGAGCATCCCTCAGGCGGCTCCTCCTCCACAGGGGCAGCTCACTGTGGGCTGGGGAGGCCACCCCCCCTCCTGCTCAGCCTGGCTGGTGAGGGCTGCCTGCGGTCGCTATTGTCCAGGTCCCCCAGCATTCCTTGCGCTTCCCTTGGACTGGCCCGCAAGGCTTTAGGAAAGTTCCCTTCTCCAAAGTCTTTTCAGTGGAGTCATCGAGCACAATTCTGCTTCTTTCCAGACCCCGACTGAAACACGGTGTAAGACCACACAGGACGCCCCCACATAATCATTTTCCCTTCCCATGGGAAGCAAGCAGGTAAGAGTGGTGGAGTGTGAGTTCTGTCCACTGCTCTTATGCAAAGTACGCCAAGGCCTCTTCTAGGAACAAGTGCCCGGATGGAGGGCAACAGCAATATTTGCAAATTCTCTGTCCAAATGTCAAAAGTAGTATCTGGTATGTGTGTGTGTGTGTGTGTGTGTGTGTGTGTATACATGTCTATTTCTAATTGAGGGGAAATTTGTCCTACAGAGAAGACTATGATTGACTGCCATAATGGGGCCTCTACTGTCTGTCCTGAGAGAATTGTGACAATGATCAATGTAGCACTGAGAACTGCTGTGGTCTGGTGCCCCACAGTGCCCAACACAGGCCACAGGCACACGGCCCTCCCCTGTGCCCCACCTCTAAGTGAGTTGCCCACTGCTGAGACCCAGACCCGCTCAGACAGATGCCAGGGGCAGTGGGCTGGCGCTGGTGTGGGCAACCCCCTGCTAAGGCCTGGCATGTAACTGCAGGGAATGCAGACAGTGATCCCTGCTGGGTCTCAGGGTCTCATAGCCCTTGGTATTAGAGAAAGTATCTTTCCTCATGGGAATGCCTCGTACTGAGATTGGAGCTGCTGAAAGGATAAAAGTGTGTGTAAGTGAGTGTTTGGAGACACAAGAGGTGCATTTCTCCATGGCATGAGACATGAGATGGGGTCAGTTTAGAGGGGACGCAGCCCCTGGGACAGCGAGGTGCACAGTGCAGAGTGCAGCCCACGTGGAGGGTTGAGGCTCTTTATTTCCATTCTCAGCCAACATGCCGGGAAGAAGAGTGAAAAAGATGTCCCTCATTAGTCACTCTCTACATTTGGACTCACTGTCTCTGTCCCCACCACCTGTCATCTTGTGCAGGGTACCACACTCCTATGGAACCCTCTGTGTGGCTCTCATGGTGGGAGGACAAGAGCGCTGGCCTCCTGGGCTGCTCCCGGGCACTCGGCAGAGCGTTGTTCCTGTCCGGGGAAAGGCAGGACAACCAGCGTCTGCTTCACGGGCCCCAGGAAGAGGAAGGAGACATCCAGGGTTTCTCCCCCGGGGTTTGTGGTTAGATCCAGCTGCACAGGAAAGGCCTCATGAGGGTTCTTTTCCTGGGAATTGTTGGGGTTTTTATCATCCAAGTCGGGAAGGTATTGGACAGATCCTTTTGGCCCAGCTTTGTAGGGGGAGGCAGCGAGAGATGTGTTTTTCCCCTGGGGTTCCTGCACCTTCGGGAGGTTCACAGGTTCTTTTTTAACAGGAGAGTTTTCACTTCCGGGGGCTGGAGCCTGTAATAAGAACATTTTCAAATGCAGAGTTTTGTAGGAAGAGCCCTGCCATGCCTGGAACCAGGCTAAGCTAATCTGTGCCTTTTTGTTGGAATGTTTCAGAGGGAGACTGGGTAGAAGGATCAGCCTTCTGGTGAAAGGGTTAAAAAGCAAACAGATAACAGCCAGGGGGAACAAAGATCTATGCAAACTTGACTGTAAGTCTCCCAGTTTCAGAGCTGAACAATGACCCAAAGTGATCCGATGACTTGCTCAAAATCCTCAATGAGCTGTCTTTCTGTTCCCAGCAGTGGCAGCAGCAGATGCCATTCACTGGTTGTTTTTTCTGTCCCAGGCCCTGTGTTTTGCTTTTCATTCAGGTCCTTTCACTGGCTTCTCACAGGGCTCAGAATGAGGCAGACACTGCAATCCCACTTTAAAGATGAGTCAACCAAGAATCAGGTAGCTACTTGCCTATTGTCACACAGCCCACAGGTGGCAGAGCCAGACTGGACCCCAGGTGGCCTGTCTCAACTGCCCTGCCCTATACCAGGATGCCCCATAGTAAGTGCTCAATAAGTACTTCTGGAAAGGGAGTGAATCTTTTCAGGAAATGATTTCTCCCAGTGGTTTGGGGTAAGGTTTCTTCAGGACACTGAATTTAATGCCCCAGAGGCTTGTGCCATCCAAGCCAGTCGTTCCCTGTTTTTGAGCCTGTCTTCCCTGTTCTCTAGGACCACAGGTGACTAAAACAAAGCCAGATAGGTCTTTGACCAAGTACCCTGTGGGTGTGGGCTTAGGGCAGCCTGAGTAGAGTGGTGATCATGGATCTCAGGAAAATCAAAGGAGGGACTGGGGGCGTGGCAGCTAAATATAGACAATCTGCTCTTCTTTACAATTAGATTGAAAAATACCTGTGTTTCAAAGAAGTCACAATTCACAGAGACAAACGTTCGGTCTGATTGACCCAAAGAACCTCTGCAAAGACCAATGGGCTAAAAGAAAGAGACAATACAATGTCACGTGAGTATTATCAATGATCATAAAGGGAAATCAACTTGCTTTCTGCTTGTGTAGACACACAGCCAATTGACATTTTTACGCTCCTGCCATGTAGTAGGTGGGCTCTGAGCCAATTCTCTCTAGGTCACTACCAAAAAAATCACCCAAACTAGGCTAAGTTACCTCCAATCATGAGAAACTCAGTATTTCTTGAGGAACAAAACACTGATTATTGGAAAATTCTTTGTATTGAGCAGGAAGCTGTGTCTATATAATTTCTACCTCTTGGTCTTGGTTCTACCCTGGCGTCAATTAGAAAATTTGTTTTCATCTTTCATGTAGCAGTGCTTTAGGTATGTTTCACCTGAGTTTTGTCTTCTCAGACAACCACTCTCAGCTCCTCTAACTTCTCTTTATTTGAAAATAAAGTAACTTTGGTTTCTTACTGAAAATGTAATATATAGTTATTTAGAATAGAGATAAACAAAAAGAAAATAAAAAGACCTGCAATTGCCTGAAACGTACTTGTTGCCTGCAATGATTTGATTTTTTTCTTCCAACCTTTTTTCCTATACATATATATTTTTTATTCTACAAAAATAGAATTATATCACATATATTATTTTATAACTTTGTTTTGTCACTTAACAATATATTGTGAAAATCCTTTTATGACATCAATAGGCTAATATGATTTTCTTTACAATAGCTACCCAATAGTCATCTGCATTATGTAATAAGTTCTCTTTTGTTGGAAACCAGATTGACTTCTAATTTTTAGTTTGAATATTAAAGCTATATCTTTTCATGTCTCTCTAATTACTTCCTTAGGGTAAATTCCTAGAAGAGGAACTATAATGTCATATAGTATACAAGTTTTCAAATATAAATAGAATATTATAATAAAATGTTGCCTCAATTTCTAAAGAAGAACTTTTAAGTATATCCACATAAAATTTACTGAAATGTGTCTAAACAGGTTGCCTAAATGTGACTCTATCCATCATCTCTAGACCATATGAAGAGAAGGCTAGAAATTCCTTAAAGTGGGAAAATCCACTCAAGTGGGAAGTGTTTGGGGAATGGTGCTTCAACCTTTTCCTTCTCCTTTTCATCACCAAGTCACAAAAGGGAGGGGCTGTAAGAGAACCTTCTGGAAAGACCACAGGTACCAGCACCAAATAGAGCTTGGCCACTCCCACTCTGGCTAGTATTTATGGAGACGCCAAAATTCACAGACCTACCTGGTGCTGACACTAGACTGGAACACAAAGAGGGAGTTTGTTGGTGTTGCTTAACGTGTGAACCCTAGAGTGGGAACATATGTGGTAGCCAGATTGGAAAGGAAGAAGTAAAACTATCTCTATTTTCAGATGACATGATGTTGTATATAGAAAATCCTAAGGAATCCATGAGCAAACTATTAGAACTACTAGATGAGTTCATCAGGGTTACAAGATAAAAAAATATAGTTTTTGGTTAATATAAAAAAAATGGATTTCTATACACTTGCAATAAATAATCCAAAGATGAAATTAAAAAGACAATTTCATTGCATTAGCATCAAAGAGAATAAGATATTCAAGAAATAAATTTATCAGAATAACTGAAAGGCTTGTACACTGAAAACTACAAAACGTTAACAGAAATTAAGTTCTAAACAAGTGGAAAGACATCATATTCATGGATTTGAAGACTTAATGTTTTTAAGATGTCAGAACTTCCCATATTGATCTATAGATTCAATGCAATCAAATATATCTAATTTCCAACTGCTTTCTTAAAAATAGAAATTGACAACCTGGTCCCAAAATCATTATGAAAATTCAAAGGATCCTGAATACCCAAAACAATCTTGAACAAAAAGAACAAAATAGGAGTACTCACAGTTCCCAATCTCAAAACTTACCAGAAAGCTACAACATTCAAGGCAGTGTAGTGCTGGTATAAATTTAAAAATATAGATCAATGGAATGAAATTGGGAGTAAAAAGATAAACACTTACATCTACGGTATAATGATCTTTGAGATGTATGCTAAGAAAATTAAATGGGGGAAAGAATAGTCTTTTAAACAAATAGTGCTGGGACAATTGGATATTCACATACACATAAATGAAGTCAAATTTCTACCTCACACCAAATATAAAAATTAACTCAAAAGGAGTCAAAGACCTATATGTAAGGATTTATTTCTTCATTCTCAATTTTATTCTATTGATCTATATATTTATCCTTATATTAGTACTATACTTTCTTGAATATTGTAGCTTCATAGTAAATTTTGAGATTGGAAAGAGTGAGTCTTCCTATTTTGTTCTTCTTATTCAAGATTATTTTGTCATTCTGACTACCTTGTATTTTCATACATGTAAATCTTAGTGACCTTAGATTAGGTAATTGTTTCTAAGATATGACACCAAAAGCACATTCAAAATAAGAAAAAAATATGTAAATAGAATGCCATCAAAATTTAAAGCTATTATACATCAAAGAAAATCATCAAGAAAGTGAACGCATAACCCAGAGAATGAGAGAAAATATTTTTAAATTACATATGTGACAACAGCATTATATCAAGAATATGTAAAGAACTCTTAAAATTAAACAATAAAAAGATAAGTAACCCAATTTTAGGATGGGCAAAGACATTTCTCCAAAGAAAATACTCCAATGGCTAATAAGCACATTAAAAGATGCTCAATATCATTAACCATCAGGGAAATGCAAATAAAAATCATGACGAGATACCAATTCATACCCAGTAGATGGCTATAACCAAAAAGAAAGATAATAATTGGTGGTGGCAAAGATGTGGAGAAACTGAAAGCTCCATACATTGCTGATGGGATTGTGAAATTGATAGTCACTCTGTAAAATAATAAGGCAGTTATTCAAAGGATTAACCCTTTGCACTCCCTTGCTTTTTTCTCGATTCCTTTATTTTACTCGGGATTTAATTTTTTAAATACCCCAGATTTTACAAAGCATGGCAGTAGAATAAAAAACTGGAGTTTCTTTTCATACAAACTTATTTATTTGGATTTTTTTATATTTCAAATTATTGATACATTCAAAGAGTAATTTTAATCTCTATAATTTTTCATGGTGTGATATATTTTGAAACATTCACCCGCATGAAGACCTGGTTTACATTCACATGTTTTGCAAATATAAATCGTCTCTCTTCTTCCTCCTTTGATTTTTCTGTTAGAACAAACAACACAATCTTTGTGTTTTTTGTTAGGGTGAGGTGTGGTTATATGGAGCTTTCCATCTAAACGTTGCTCTAAGTTAGTGGATAATGATCTACCCCTGGAAGTTAGTGTATCATCTCTGCATTTACATTTTACTTGTCCTTTCATGCTAATGAAAACAAGAAAAGATACTGGAAAAATAGACAAAAATCCCCCTTCCCCCTGCGGTGAAACTTCGTGTCGAGTGTGGCTCCACATATGAGCTGCTACCGATGCTAACTGTGTGGAGTCACACTCGACATCCGAGTGCAAAGGGTTAAACAGAGTTTTCATATGACCCACCAATTCCACTCAGAGGTATATACTAAAGAGAAATGAAAATATGTGTATGCAAAAACTTGTGCACTTGTTTACAGCTGGAAACAACCCAAATGTCTATCAACTGATGGATGGATGAACAATAAACAATATCCATACAATAAAATATTATTTGCTAAGGAAGAGGTAAACCTATCTCTATTTGAAGACAGAGAAGCCTTGGAAACACACCAAGTGAAAGAAGCCAGACACAAAAGTCCACACAGTGTATCATTCCATTTATATGAAATGTCCAGAATAGGCAAAGCTATAGAGACAGAAGGTAGATTAGTGAATTCCAGGAGCTTGGGTGAGGTGGCAATGGGGAATGACTGTTGATGGGTATGCAGTTTCTTTTGGGGTTGGTGAAAATATTCTAAAATAAGAAAATGGTGATGGTGGCACAACTCTGTGAATATACTATTAAAAACCACTGTATTTTATTCCTTAAAAGGATGACTTTTATGGTGTGTGAATTATATCTTAATAAAGCTATTACTATAAATACATAAATATCATGAAAAAGATTTTTGATGCATTTTGCCCAACTGTGCTGTGATACATTGTACCAAGTTAAATTCCCACCAGGTGTGTTTCAGATGGTTTCAAGGCACCTTCCCCATCTTTGACTCATTCTTTCAATGGTCTATTTGACTTTGTCCTTCTTAAAGAGTGGTCCAAGGAATAGAACACCACCATGCTGTATTCCAAATATAACCAAGTTTTTTCAGACCAAAGTAGGACCATCACCACCCTTTCAGGAGATTCATCTATATTTTATAGTCCCTATAATCACTTTTTGTAATTGCTAATGAAAATTACACTGAAATTGACCAAAACCCCTTATTATTGCATCTGGGCACACCTAATATCTAATTTGCCAGTTGCTTCTTGGTGGGAGAAAAGCTTCTCCTGCTCTACAACACGTCATATATAATTTATTCTCCACAAATCCTTAGAGATGATCTGTGAACACTCATCCTAAATTATGAAGACATTCAGGAAACTTACCTCAGAGTCAGAGGACTGAAGTGAGCAGCTGCCAGCTTCGGCTGTGGTACATGGTGACTCTTTGACTAAGTATTCCACAAAGTAAGAAGGGCCAAACACCCACTGTTATGAGACAAAAGTCAAGACATAAAAAGTCAAGCCTTGCTCCTCGGGGGAAAATATTCAGGTTTGCCAGAATTATATTTACAGAAGTGATACATCACCAGAGGCACTGTCAACACACATGTCTGTTGTCCCTGCAAGTCCCCACCCTGATCAAAGCATGGGCCATGATTTAGTTATTGAGAAAGTATAATTGCCATACCTTTCTTCCCTTCTGAAAGATTTGAATAGGCCCTAAACACCTTTCCCTGGGAAGCTTAATTTTTCTCACATAGAATTATCATTTAGATAATTCTCCATATGAAAGAGATAGCAACATAATCCAATTACAAATGAGCCCCCATTTTCCCTGATTCGTAAAATTCAACATCCACTCCAGGCCTTAACATGGAATAAAAGTTGTCCCGCTAAGTGGTCTGTGACAATGTAGCAGAGACAGTGAATTTGTGGAGAATCCCCCAAGGAGACTGGGAGTCCATTTCTCTTCCTGCCTGAAGGTTGAGGAAATAAAATGGAGTCACCTCACTCTTATAGAAATGTCACAGAATAACTGAGAAACTGAAACATGATTGTATGTGCATCAGGTCTACCAAAGTAGGGAAGGTAGAGAAAGGCTCTTGGGTTCTAATCAAAAGGAGTGCCCTGACATTCTCCCAGCTTAGGAATCTGTAGCAACGGTTATGAGACACACTGTTTGTCTGACTGGCTTGTGCCTCTTAGCCTTACCTGGCTAGAAGCCCTTGTGACTTTGACGAGAGAATAGTGTTTCAAGGTGCTCTCATTGTTGTATTTTGCAAGAGACTCGGTAGCAGCTTCCAAGACACGGGGATCAGAAGAATCAGTGGGGCTAGGGGCTGGGCAGTCCGGGCACATCCTTTGAATCTTTCTTCGAGAAACTGTTGATGTCAATAAGATCAGTTTAAAAATTATTGACTTTCAATCCTATAAATTACATGACCATAACAGAGGCAAAGATGGGAAAAAAACATAATACTCAGTGTTGGCAAGGATGAAATAAGGAAGAAATTTTTTGGAAAGGAAGTGAATTGTTGGCAGGTAGATTTCTATAATGGGCATGTGTTATTTCCGTAATTAAAGGCAAAGCAAGATAGTTTTTACCTCACACACATTTATTTACTCAGAGAATTTTGTTCAAAGACACATAATATAGTACATTGAATAGGATCTTTTTCCCCAAGTATTTCAATATCTCATCATTGTCTCTGCAAAGTAGACTGAGTGTCTTAGAAGGTTGGGATTTCATTACTGTCATGTCTTATTCAACTTTCACACCTTTCAGAAACATCATACCTAATATCTAATACATAGCCAGTGCTAAGTAAATGTTTGTAGAAAGAGTGAATAAATGAATGACATAGTGGAAGGAAACTCTTTGGTTAGAAAATGCAAGTGAGATTTGTTAAAGGACACAAAATTACAATTAGATAGGAGAAATAATTTCCAGTGTTCTATACCACTATAGGATGACTTATAGTTAACAGTTCTTTATAGTTTCAAATATCTAGAAGGATGATATTGAATGTTTCCAACACAAAGGAATGATAAATATTTGAGATGTTGGATATACTAATTACCCAGATCTGATCACCACACATTATATATATGAAACATCACTATGTACCCCATGAATATGCTCAATTATTATTTGTCAATTGAAAGAAATTTTGAAATGTTAAAAAAAAAGAAGAAGAAAATGCAAGTGAACCAGAACAGAAAATTGGTCAAATGACTGTGTGACTGGTAGAATGATCATACTAACAACACAGCCAGAATTTCTGTTTGGAGGGAGCTGGGGGTGGTAAACCTAGAGTGAAAGTAAGGCTAGGGAACTTAGCTTGGGTTGTTTTTGCAGAGTAAACACATAGTTTACCTGGGTGTATTTGGGGCCTAGGGGAGAGTATGGTAAGTTACACCCACAGCTTGTCACCCTGCATCCTCACCACCTGTCACTTACTGACCTCCCATAGCTCTGATACCTATGACTGGCATTTAAGTCCTGAGATCATTTATTAGTTGCTGTGCTCTTACTTATTTCAGGTGAGTCTTGTCTTCCCATCCCAGAACCTCAAACTGTGCTTAATAAAAGGTTTGCTCTCTTGCCTTGTTCCTCAAAGGAACCAGCAGCATTGTTACCAACTGGGGCTTGTTAGCAATGCTCGGCCTCAGGCCCTGTCCCAGACCTGTGGAGTCAGAATCTGCACCTTACAAGACCCCCCAGAGGAGCCACATGCACATAGCAGTTCGACAAGTGGCTATATTATACTGCCTGTGCCATGGATGTTCTCTTTCCAAAGACTTCCCCTTCAAAACAGGAGGACCATGAATGAATGCATGTGCATTTTTCAAATGTTATTCTTTCAGCCTCATTTTCAGTCTATTTATTTATGTATTGGACAACATTATTGACACCTTCCACTTGATAGGAACGGGGGAGAGTATAGCAAGGAGGAAGAAAGGATAAAATATTCTACCTGATGTAAGATATGAGGCCCCAAATGAAAGCAGCACATCATCTGTGTTCTCTGGGTGGTTTGGCCAAAGTTAGAAGGTCTCTTTGCAAAGTATCCAGCCATCGTTAATATATTTTTCGCATTACATGGCTGGATAATTTCCAGAAAGACCTCCTATTTCGGAATGTAGAATAGGAGAGCACTCTTCCTTCCTGGAACAGAGGACACTGCAGAAGCAGCAGCATCGGTGGTGGTGCTTAAAGGATATCCTGAGTTCCAAGGTCAGAGGGCATCAGGGCAGGGCGTGCTCAGCAGAGGGAGAGGCACATCGAGATGCAGACACTGGGAAGGGCGATGTGTGTGTCAGCAAATAGTGGGGCACCCAGGCGGGCGGAATGCAGAGCTGCCGTGGGTCAGGGAAATAACCTGTGGCAGAGGGAGCTAGAAAGGGAGCTGGGGACTAGCCACAGAGAGCATGCCATTTACATCAGGGTGAAAATTTAGGATTTGACCCAAGACACAGAGGATAATAGCTACTGAAGGTGATTTAGGAAGAGGAATTGTGGGAAGAGGAGCAGTATGGGATGAATGTCAGCGGGGAAGCAAGTACTGGAAATATTAAGCAACTAGTGTTAGAATGAATCCAAAGTAAAGATGGGAAAACACCCTGTACACTCTTTGCAGAGCACTGGTTAAATGATCTTTTGCATATTTTATTGAAATTAACAAAATCATAGTGATTTCTTACCTGGGCGAAGAGTACAGTTATAAGCAGGTGAATAGAGAACTCGATGTGGCTTGTTAATATAAAAGATCACTTTGCATTGACCATAAACCTGAAACCAACAAATACATTTTATGACATGGTGGACAAAACTGTGAGTTTTTAAAACACCTCAGTAATAAAAATCAGACATTATATTTTTGAGTAATGAAGAACTTAAGGTCAAATTCTGTGGTTTTGGTGGGGAGGAACTGCAGTTGATCATCAAACTGTTGAACCTTTTCCTGGGACACAGCTATACTACATTTCCCAGACTCCTTCACAGTTACTGTGGCTGTGTATAACTGTATACCACAGGAACGTGACGTGTCACGTTCTAACCACAGGAACGTGACATGTCACCACTTCCAGGTCTGGCCATGAAGATCTTCCAAGTTCTCACTGTCCTCCGTGCTCTTTCTGTTTCCATAGCTTGATGCAGATGAGCATGGTGACCATGGAAGTCACGAGTTGAAGCCGGCAGCATCTGGAGCTGCAGTGTGGAAGGGTCTCCACATCATTCCTGGGGAAAAGCCCCCTCCTGATCCAGAACTTCCATTTTGAAGTTCACATAAGTGAGAAATAAACTTGTATCATGTTAGCATCAGTGTACACTTTTTAGTGTATGTGTTTTAGTAGGTAGTGTCACCATAACAAATATAATTTATGACAAGGTAAATAGAATATTTGCTTTTCAAAATCAGTTAGGTACAGTTTGACAAATTGGTTATATGATTAGAAAAAATATCAATATCAAACTACTAAACACATGTCACTTCTTGCTCTCATGTTGTAAAATTTCATATCAATTAATAGACATAATCCCAGGATAATTAAGAATAAAATGAAACTGACTATCTCAGGTCCCTTTTCTTGCCATCTTTAAAAGGATTAACTCCGGCAGGTGTGGTAGCTCATGACTATAATCCCAGTACTTTGGGAGGCTGAGGCAGGAGGATCACTTGAGGCCAGGAGTTCAAGATCAGCCTGGGCAACATAGCGAGACCCCTATCTCTACAAAAAATAGAAAAATTAGCCCAGCATGATGGTGTGCACATGTAGTCTCATCTACTCTGAAGGCTGAGGCAGGAGAATCACTTGAGCCCAGGAGTTTGAGGCCTCAGTGATCTCACTACTATATTCCAGCCAGGGCAACAGAGTGAGACCTGGTCTCAAAATTAATGAATTACTTAATTCTGAGGCCCTCTGGATTCTATGATTTCAGAAAATCCAGAAAATCCTTCCATGGAACCCTTGAGATCTTTCATATTTTTAGCCATCCGTTTTGCTACCTTCAAACCTCATATCAGTGCTTACTAAAACAAAACAAAGAAAAATAAATTTCAAAAGCTCTGCCCCCATGCTTCTGCAGTCTACATTACTCCATATCCAGAATATTCACCTCAGGTCTTTTCCTCACAATTCAAACGCTGGTTCAGAGCCTAAAGGAGGGTCTTAGAAGTGGAAAACAATTTGGGGGCAACTTTTCCACTCTGGCCCACATGACTCCAGTGGACTTCTCAGAAACCCCTCTGATTAAACTGTGCTCTGACTACAGAATTAGAATAAGCACATGGGCACCTGCCAGGACATTATAAAGAGGGACATGTAAAAGATGGCAGACCTCGAGCAATCTTCACCATGCAGAAAGAGGGCACCTGGTTGCTTTCCCTAGAGCCCTTACCAGTTTATGAAAACAAGCACTCACCGATTCATGCAAGCTCCTCGCCCTACAGTCCTTCCACGCCTTCTTGCTGAGCACATGGCAGTCGGTCTCTAACACATCCAGCGTGAGATAGAACAGAGATCCCAGGCCATCCTGTGGAAAGGGGTAGTAAAATGCACCACATCCCACAGGAAGCAGAAACCCATAAATCACACTAAGAAGTCTCTGCTTTTTGGGACAGCCAAAGGATGATTGTGAACATGCCCTATAAACTACTGAAATCTAGGCAAGTGTCAGAGTGGGAGCACAGTTAGCACTTGTTCCTAATACCAATAAGAGCATTGCGGCACAGGCTGGTAGAAGACAGCAGAGTGTTCTCAGCAAGGTTTCCAAAATGGAAAGGACCTCCCAACATGTGTCTCTGAGTTTTCTGCTCACCCTGGCCAGTCTCTGTAGTGCGTCCAAATGCTTGCCCCAGAGGGGACCGTCACTTGCCTGTCTGTGTTCCCGGGCATCGTTCACTCGGTTGAGGCTCAGCACATAGCCGTCCTTTCTGTCTCTGTTGATGTCCTGCAGGGCAAAGCCCGCGACTGCCAGCACATCTGCTTCATTGCAGCCACGGGAGAGCACAGGCGAGGGGCCCAGGGCCTGCTGGGGCACAGACACAGCCCCACAGCACAGGGCCAGGGTGCAGAGCACCAGGGGTAGGAGCAGGCCCATTCTGTGGGAACAGGGCCCAGGATGGGTCAGTGAGTGGAGATGCAGGGACTGCCCAGCCGGTGGGGCTCTTTAAGGCAGGCTTGAGGTGAGTTTTGCAATTGCAGTCTGAATGGCTGACCAGGGTATCCAGAGTTGAAACCCTCTGTCCCATCTTATCGTGTTGAATTCTAAACGTGATTTCCCTGAGTCAGTACTTTGGGTAGGTTTTGCCAGTGTTTGTAACCTTAGACC